>VVHJ01009410.1:0-12059 GCA_015107715.1 Tylochromis polylepis | reverse complement strand
ATTTACACTTTATATTTACATTTCAAGTTATGAAAATGATTCGTTAAACATGTTCGTGGTTGTTACAGTAAAAAACATAACTTATTTTCTTCTTGGATTTTATGTTTTTGTCTGATTTTAGATCAAATACAGTGAAAATGAAAAAATAACAGTAAATTCAGACATGTGAGGTTGTGCTGAAAAGAATGATACCAAACAAGGCGAGGTAAACAGTTTTTAAAGGTGAATTGTAGAGGTCAAATCAAAAGTAGTCAAAAACGGCCGATTATACCCTGGAGCCCAGAGGTTACACATTTTTTTAAAGTAACGCAATAGTTACTTTTCCAAGTAATTAATTACTTTTATAATATTGTAACTCAGTTACTAACTCAGTTACTTTTTTGAAGAAGTAACTAGTAACTATAACTAATTACTTTTTCAAAGTAACTTGCCCAACACTGCTAACTAGTGACAGAATCAATAACTCAGAGGAAAATAACGATACTAAAACTAAAAATCAGTTAGTGGGGATGATTTTTGTGCTGCCACTTTTCTGCAACAATGAGTTTTATGTTAAGAAACCAAGGATATCCTGTCCACTTTCCCTCTCTGTCTCTTTAACGGTAAGTGGCTGTTCGCCGTTCGGTTAGCTGCATTCAAATGGGAAAATCAAGCTGTTAATCGTAATGTTCGGGATTTTAAAGCACTTTGTAAATGAGGACTGTGTGGAAGAGAAGCTAGAGTCAGGAACTGATTTTTCCACATCTGGCCAGCTGTACCAAGAGGTGCAATCAGCACTATTTTGTGCAATAAAATACTATTTCTTTGCCCAAGGACATGTAAACAGTTTACTACATACAAAACTACACCACACCACAAACATAACTAAGTTTCTTAGCATGACTGGGAATCCCATCAACATGTCTGCAGGGAAAGTAGGTCGATGTGTGTGATAGACAGAAAAAAAAATGGCAGGAAGGTGTTTTGACTTTTCAGCATACTTATCAGAGAACCATACATTGCGTTGCTGATTGATTGCTGATGGATGTTAGGATTTCCAATCGTGTTCGGTAAGAAACAGTTATGTTTTTGGTGTGATGCAACCTGTGATCTCGTAAACAGTTTGGTTGTGTTGGGAAAAGAGAAAATATTTTATTACATAAAATAGCTCTGATGGCATTATGCAAACATCTGCTTTGCCAACTGATTGCTCGGCTCCTGTACACCCGGCCTGGTGAGGAAACGCTGGTTTGTGGGAATCCAGCTTGTCGGTCTGGTGACTCAAACAGGCTCTCCTTCACACAGTCCTCATTAACTGCTAACAGCTGGATTTTCCCGTTTGAGCGCAGCTAGCGGAACAGCCAATTACTGCTGAAGAGACAGACAGTGAAAGTGGACAGTATATTCTCGGTTTCTTAACATAAAACTCATTGTTGCAGCCAGGGGCAGCACAAAAGTGATCCCCTTAAACTCATTTTTAGTTTTAGTGTTGTTATTTTCCTCTGAGCTATTGATTCTGTTACTAGCTACCTAGCATAAACTAAAGTAAGTCTATTAGTGGCAACCAACCAACCATACAACGTCACGTTCTGTACTGACAGAAGATTGTGCTAAAGATGTTTTTAAAACTTAAACTTTAAGGACTTATTTCTTAAATCCAGCTTCACAGACAGTTACAGCTATATCCGTTTTTTGAAAGGAAGGCTCTATGATGCAAATTAGCATTTATGTGTGTAGCATTTCATGTCCCCTTTAACTCTACCTAATGTTTACTTAACTACTCAAATCTAATCTAACTGTAAGTCCGTCCTGTATGAGACAGCATGTCTTAGGGATCTCACTCAGTCTCCTACTCTGTTTACACTTGACTGTTCAGAGGGGACTATGTAACCCACTGCTTTTACAAGCTGTCCATCTATAAAAATGAAGTGCTGTGGTTTCCCACTCTGTTCTATTATTCTACTCTTCTTCCTCGTCTCCCACCTGCCCTGTGTTTGCTGGAACAGAGTCTGGCCCTGCCAGCAACGCACACAATTAAGTGAGGGGTGATGAAATTATGCCTCAGCTGCGAGCAAATGGAAGGATGAGAGGATGGAGAGGCAAAGTGGGAAGGAGGGAGAGTCCATTCTGTTTTCCTCTGGGAACAAGGGAAATTCTATTAGGCCCATAATAGAGCCATTTTTCACCTCCTTCCACGTCAGTCTATTATACAATTCCTCCTCCAGTCCTTTCCTTTCTTTCTTTCCTCTCTATAGACAATGTAGCATCATTTAGCATCTCCTTTCTTTAGAGTTCCCTGGAAACCCCTTCTCTTTACTTTGCTCCTGTCAGTTTGCTCATCAATCTCACTGAAGAGTCCATCTTCGAACATTAATACTTGTGGTGTTTGGAAATTCATTAAAAAGGCATCAAGTACACTCAGCTCCTGTTAACTTTTTTTCTGAGGTTAAACAGAACTTTGTTGACTGAGCGGCTGTAAAATATCTGTGGCCTTGAAGCAGGTGATAAATCTTAAAAGCAGGAACACGCGTTGGCTTTAATTGTCCACAGTCATTCCACGTTCGTTAATCATAAAGCCCAGCTGAAAGTGACAAAATAACAAGCGCTAACAGAATCCAAAGTCTGTCAGATACTCTTAACCGGGGGAGGCATTCCTTGAAGCGGCTTTGTGGCGAATTGAAAGGAATTATTTGTTTGTCACGTAAATTCGTGGAAAACATAGTTAAAACATGACGGGTTTAATCCCGTTTTGTGTAAGGTCCCATATGCTCAGCGTTTTTTGTTTTTTTTTGTGCCACACTGAGCTGTGCCATTAGAAGGCATTTTAGCCAGGAAACTGGTTTGAAAGAGGAAATCTGTCTATTGGTCGCTGTAACAAAAAACATCAGCCACAGGCAAAGCGCATTGTTCAGAGAGCTGACTGGCCTCATCAGACATTCATGTGAATATTTTGTATGTTTCCTCCCTTTGGTTCTTTTGTTAATGCTTTCTGACAAGTGAGTCACTGAACCAACAGCCTTCATGTCACAATGGAAAAATGATCTACAGCGCAGTAACAATTGCACCGAGGCATCCAAGTTCTGCATCTACAGGTACAGATGCCCTGCTTTATTGATGGTGATACTGTGCACTAGCTGCACATTTCAAAGAGGAATGGCTTTAAAACTTTCAACCACTGAATGTGAAACTCCACAGATTTTTATCACTGTTTAAAATTAATCATATTATGAAGATACTGTGAGTGCTGTAGAACAGAAACCAGTCTCAACATGTGGAAGCTTTTCAAATATTTGTCAAGTGCCTTTTTATAGATTGTTTAGATAGATATTGACTGATATCTCTCTATAAGACGTCTTGTATCAACTGTGTGTCGTACACTTGTGAGGGTGTCTCTAAAAGCACATTTGAAGGTTGAAATTTCAGCAGTATTAAAGGTTTAGTGTAGCCTGAAATGTATGATAAAAATGACATTGGCTCAAAGAGAAAGTTCAGATTCCAGCTGCAAAAACTCTAAATGTTCTTTTTTGTTGGTCCCTAAATTCTTATTCTGTCAGACAAAGAAAAAGACTTGATCAGGATTTTATTCAGACTGTTACAGTTTTGCAATGAAGAAACATGACAAACAAAAAAGAACTGGTAATAGCTTTAGTTGGCACAGTTTGAGAGAGGTTCACATCTGGCCTTGCAGCCACCAAAGAGAGCTTGGAACATATTTAGGATACTATCACAATTTTAGAAAGATCATCTTATAATGTGAGACCTAAATGTAAGTAAACAATGAGAATGCTGCACGAAATGATGGAAAAAAAACCCCACACAAAATAGAAAACGGTATAATGTGCAAAAATACATGAAAGAAAAAGAAGAAAAAGTTGTTTTTGTTGTTTTGTTTTTTTTAAGTCGGCTGTGTTTGTAAGATAACTTTTTCAGCTATTTTCATTGTGGCACCAAGGACAACAGGTAAGGTATTACAACAAAACAACATAACCCACATTGCAGTGAAGGTTACATAAATCCACGCATACATGCATGCTGAAGTCTTACAGTCTGCAGGGCCATTAAAGCAAATGATTAATTTGGGGAAATTACATATGGTCCAAGGGGTGTTTTTCCATAGACTTCTGTAGAATGGGAAGTCCCGACAGGTATCACCCCCTGTTGGTCATTAAAAGATAATGATAGGCAATTGCTTTTTAACAGTGACACTAGCTATGTGATTCTTGCATCTGTAAGAAAGAAAATGTACACAAAAAATGACCACACATTGTATCTTTTTGGTCAAAACCTGCTAACCAAGTGGTATGAAACTACAGGAAACTGGATTCAGCTCTGTGAAATCTGATTCGTCCGCAGAATAGCCAATGACAATCAGCGATGTTCTACACTTCATACAATACACAAGCTTCAGTTTCAGTCCAAGCCAATCTTGTCTGTGGTGAATGCAGGTATAGAGTGATGGTCATGATGTCACATTGATATGGTTTCTAAATAAAGGAGTGATGTAACATTGCACTGTGGATGTGGAAAAAAGGCGCAGGAGGAGATTATTGTACTCCAAAAGATAATACAGATCTCTAGTATAACATAGACCTTTCTCACATTTATCTAGACATCCCAGAAAGAGAAACAGCCTGTGGGTTTTGTTATTTCATCCCTGTGCTTATATCCCATGAAGATATTGATACTAAGCTTAATAGCACCTAGCGAATCAAGAAAACCGCTGTACAAAAAACAACGACAAAAGTTAAAATATTAACAAAAACAAAAGAAACATTGTTGATTCCACAACTATTCAAATGATGTCAAATCAATCATTTGTACTAAATGATTTGTATCTAATGAGTTTTGAATGCATCCTTCAAAACAACACAATGTCTAATAAGCAAAGATAGCACTTAGTATAACCTGAAATATTGAGGAATCTCACAAATATAGGTTTCTTTACAGTAGATTCTTTAGGTATGTTCATAATTTGAGATGACAGACAGGAGCCCATTCGGCCAACAACAGTTTAGTGCTGACCTGAGGCAGAATATGTTGCAGCTTGTCTCTGTGTGATGTTTGCAGTCTACATTGAGAAACTTGTGAATTGTGGGTGAAGCCTGAAGTCAAACTGTAAACACCTGAGGGACATTTTATAAGCTTAGTTAAGCATGTATACAGAGAGACAAAGATGAGAATGACTGAAATACCAAAATACAGGGAACTAGGGTCTTTGAACGCCCCAATGAATCCCGCTGGATTTTTGGGGTATCTGCTGTTTGAAAGCCCTTCATTCAGATTTAACTTAGAGAGGATCGATTTACTGATTGCTCCAAACAGTTGCCCAATAGCAAAGCGATGCTAAAAATGTTTGTGGGGCCCATCTTGTCACACCTCCGGACACCTAGCAATGAATGTTTCATAAATCTCATTCATTCTGAAACATTCCTTTGGGAGAAACACAGCTGTCAGAACTATAGACAAAATCAGTCCATGACAAAACAAAGTCTTTGAACGTCTTTTTGCATCTTTGTTCACCAGATCAAAGTTAACAAATAGAGTCATATGAAAACTAAAGTTTCACAGGACTGCAGAGGGTCCCGTGGAAAACTAAGTACACCCCATGATTCATTAGCTTGTGGAACCACCTTGAGCAGCCATAACTAAAAAAAAGTAACTGTTTTCTCCTTATCAGTCTCTCATATCATTGTGGAGGAATTTTTGCACCACTCTTCTTTACTATTTTGCTTCAGTTCATTGAGGTTTGTGGGTATTTATTTATGCACAGCCCTCTTAAGGTCCCATCACACCATTTAGATCAAGTTGACTGGGCCTTTGCCGAAACTTGAGTCTTTTCTTTTTCAGCCATTCTATTGTAGATTTACTAATGTAAACCCCACTTTGCAGTTATTTATTTGTAAAAAATGTTTGGAATCATGTATGATTTCCGTTCCACTTCTCACTTTGTATTGGTCTTTCACGTGGAATTCCAATAAAATTGATTCATGTTTGTGGCTGTAATGTGACAAAATGTGGAAAAGTTCAAGGGGGCCGAATACTTTTGCAAGCCACTGTATTTGACTCTAGAATACTTTGGTCTACAGAGGAGTTCATGGTCGACTCAGGGAGTACAAGGTGTCCAAGTCCTGTGGCTGCAAAACAAGCCCAAATCATCACCCCACCACTACCATGCTTGTATTTTGGTATGAGGTGCTTGATTTTTGGTAAATGTGGCGCTGTTGATTATGGCCAAACATGGCCTTTTTTTTCGTTTTTCCTGGCAACCAGATCAAAAAAGCAATACTTGTTCAGTCTTTTTCTATTTCTACTTTAACTTTATGAAGTTTCTCATTTAACATAATTTATGAACTTGATCATTTAACATGCTGACTAAGGCCTATAGTGTCTGGCGTTTGGGATTTTTGCAGTGTACCTGAGCACACACAGTGTGACCTTGGGATGAATTTGCTGGCACGTCCACTTCTGAATAGATTGTGGCATTGTGTTAACACACACCTGAATCCTCCAGACCGGCAAACAGCCACAACCTCTGCTTTCACAGTGGTGCTCACTCTTGCAGATGATCATTTAATCAAGTGCATTTCATTAGCAGCACCTGGCTGCCCCTTACCATTTAACTGCTGTGGAAAGAGACTGCACAGAGTTCTGTGAAAAATTTTCTTTTTCCCATGACTGCACAACAGACTTGAGCTACAGGGATATTTTAGGCCATTCTTCACTGGACACCTTTTGGCAGTCCCAGTTTGAAGTTACTAGTCTTGAACTCCTATTTATCAAATGCTGTGTTACTAGTTCTAGAGTTGCATATTTGTGCATTTAAGCCATCATCTAAATGGTAATGAGATGAAATAGAATAGTATTGTTAACACATCTTTTATGCCACAAGGCATTGAGAAGACTGTGAGGGAAGAAGCAGCCCTATCTCATCCTTAACTGGTTTGATTTTAATGTTAGATATAGAGACTTTTTTTCAAAATAATACATCTGAATTCACTTGTAGTTAACTTTTAATAATATGTAACTTTTTGAGTAGTTAGCAGTATAATCCACTGCTAAAGACAAAGCGCTGCTCTGTCTAGCATCACCAACAATGTAGAGCCCACTTGGTTTCTCAGTGTGTCTGTCCATTACAAATTATATCTAAATAATGTTGTTAAAGGCTTAAATGAATTTTAAAACATTCTCTCCTCCATATTATGGTTTGATAGCCAGGATGCTGATACACATTTATATAGATTTATAGATGACTGTGACAAAAAAATAACATAATAAAAATGCCGAGACATTTGTTTACCCTCTGGGCTTTTCTCTTGTTCAGTATGAGCTGTGACCTCCTCAGCTGAGTTTAACCAAGAGGGTCATTGCGTCTGTCTGGCACAAAAAACAGCAGATACTTTGGCTTTCAGGCCCGTTCCCCTCAATCTCATTCTCCTCTTGCCATTACAGATTTCTACAGAGGCAGCAGTTGAGTGTCAAGTTCATCTGTGGTATCAGCTGTCTCGAATTGGAGTGAGATCAAAGTGGGACGGTGAAAAGAGTGAGATCCACACCCCATCTCCTAAACATACAATGAAGCTAAGGCGCAAACCCCTCTCTCCCAGGAGATGTAATGGGAGCGGGAGTTTACCCTTGTGTGCCGCAGCCATTTGGGCCCATCCAATGGGACTACAGGAGAGGACAGCATGCAGTGAGGGATGAGGTCTTGCATAGTTTGGGCCAAAGGCAACCAATCACTAATCCTGGCAGCAGGGTCACACATATGACTACCAGTGACCTCAAAACTCTGAATCTTTGCATGCATAAGTTCTGTCTTATCCAAATACATGGACTCATTAATTGCACCACTCCTTAAAAGAACTGCATTCACTCAATCTTTGTCAATGTCAGACTGGTGTTCTTATCTAGTCTATGATGGAGAACTACCCTCCTCCCACTACCCCCCCCGAAACCTAGAGTAAATCGACTTTGGACCGATCTGCTGCCCAATTTATCTCAAATCCTCGCTGATGCAGATCTAATTTCATCCTCTTAGTACCACAAACAGGAAGAAGAAGCAAGTCGATAAACAGCTCATGGTCACTGTTGGAGGGAGTGAAGTGTGTTGGAGCGGGGCGAGGCAGAGAAAAGCAAACATGGTGACACAGTGGAAAAAGAAAGCAGGAGCATTGTCATTATCCTTCATCAAGTCCATCACTCACTCCATAAGCCTCTGGCCCAGCTCCTGCTGTAAACTTAATTATCAGAGTGTGTAGGCAAATTAGCTAAAAGCTTTTTAAATAAATTGAAAATGCCCAGAAAACTGTATATAATGTGTTTAAATGACTTGAAAACTAGAAACAGCATTTTAATTTTTAATGCCACGTGTGTTCTTAAAGTTAAATCGGCTGTGATTAACTGTGATTACATTTAGATATATTTCAATATTTTAAACCTATTAAAAACCTATTAACCTATTAAACCGATTTAGGTTTTTAATGAAACATTTTTAATGAAAAATCAGAAATATTTCAATGCCTAAGAATGATTTGATTTATGGTAGGAGAATGATAAAGGTAAACTTTAAATATTTACATGTATGGAAACCTAATTTATATTCATATGAAAGAAAGAAATATAAATATGCTCTCTCTTTCTAGTTCCTGTCAGTACTTTTGCTGCAGCATTTCAGATCAGCTCAAGGTTTTTCAGGGAGTTTTTAGGACACCCTGATAATAACAAATTACTGTAGTCCAGCCTAAAAGTAATAAATGCATGAACTAGTTTTTCAGTGTAACTCTGAGACAGGATTTTTCTCATTTTAGAGATATTGCGCAAATGGAAGAAAGTAGTCTTTCTTATTTGTTTAATTTGGGTATTGAAGGACATATCCTGGTCAAAAACTTCCTCACAGTGTTACTGGAGGTCAAGGTCATACCATCCATTGGGCTAGATACCACATTTGTAAGATTTTTAAGGCCGAGTACAATAACATCAATTTTATCTGAATTTAGAAGCAGAAAATTAGAGGTGATCTAGGTCTTTATGCCTTTAAGACATTCCTTCAATTTAGCTAATTGGTGTGTGTTATCTGGCTTCATGGATAGATAAATTTCATCTGAATAGCAGTGAAAATGTATGCTATGCCTTCTAATGATACTGCCTAGGAAAGCATGTATAATGCAACAGAACTGGTCCTAGTATGGAACCGTGTGGAATTCCATAATTAATCTTAATGTGTGAAGACAACTCTCCATTTACATGAACAAATTGGAGTGTAATAGGTAGATTTGATTCAAACCACTGCAGTGCAGTACCTGTAATACCTACAGCATGCTTTAATCACTGTAATAAAATATTATGGTCAGCAGTATCAAACGCTCTAGCAGGACAACCACAGAGATGAGTCCACTGTCAGAGGCCATAAGAAGATCGTTTCTAACCTTCACTAAAGCTGTTTCTGCACTGTGATGAGCTCTGAAACCTGAGTGAAACTCTTTAAATAAGCCATTCCTCTGCAGGTGATTAGTTAGCTGTTTTACAACTACTCTTTCAAGAATTTTTGAGATAAAAGGAAGATTAGAAATTGGCCTATAATTAGCTAACATAGCAGCGTTAAGCTTGTGCCAGCAGCACCTGACTTCGTCACCATTTTTTTAGACAGTTTATTAATATTTTCTTTTACCTTATTTCCTAAACTAAATAAAAACTGACAACCAACCAGCCTGCAGATTTGCTGTTGTGCTTGGCATCATTGTACTGTTGCATGACTTGGTTTCAACCAAGCTTTAGCTGGCAGACAGAAGGCTCACATTTGACAATATTTTGGTATATAGAGGAGTTCATGATTAACTTAGTGACTGTAAGGTGCTCAGGTCCTGTGGCTGCACAACAAGCCCAAATCATTACCCCTCCACCATTGTGCTTGATAGTCATTATGAGGTATTTGTGCTGACATGTACCAAATGTGGTGCTGTGCAATATGGCTAGATATCTCCACTTTGGTCTCATCTGTCCAACGAACATTGTTCTAGAAGTCTTGTGGTTTATATATATCTAAGCCATGCTCCCACATTCTTGTTAGAGAGAAGAGGCTTTCTCCTGACTTTGACATGAATTTGCTGGAACATTCACTCCTGGGAAGATTTAGGATTATTCAGATCAGCAAACTTTTAAAATATCTTCTTTTATAGAAGTGCTCACACTTCTAATGATCAGTTAATCATGTACATTTAATAAGCAAAACCTAAGTGCCACTTACCCTCTTAATTTCTGTGGAAGCAGTAAGAGTGTACTTAGTCTTTCACATTATTGTAGCTGCTTTGTTCCCCAAGCAGCTAATGTTAGACTGCTTGTTGTCTAATAGGATTAATACTGATGATCTTAACTAACTATAAAAACTACAACAAACTCTCAGACAAATGAGGTCAGTTAGTTCACTTTGCTGGAGAGCAGGTGGGGTTTCTGACCTGTACTGTAACTACTCACATGACTTAATCAAAAATTTTTGCCCTCACTTTTGAGAAGCTGTCATACAAATAAGCTATTCAAACAGCTTTTATCCACTAAGGATACAGTTCCAGCAGCCAGATGCAATGCTTTACAACTGCCGTCCAAGTACTGAACATTACTGGGATATAATATATTGAGCTGCACCAAAACGCATGAGCTGGGAAAATGCGAGAAGATGTGGGAGTAGGTAGGAGTTTCTCAAAGAATAAAAAATGTAAAAAATTTTACACTAAAAGATTTGATTTATTACTAGTGGTGACACAAAAAGGTAATGTCCTATAAAAAAATGTTTAAATCTTTAGCAAGACACAAATCTGTACAGGTTTAAACAGTAAAGGAAGCCGTCATGAGTTGACAGCAAAACCTGATGGTAAGTGGAAGCCCTGATCTAATATTTCAAATGAAAGCCTGGTGGAAACGGCTTGTCATAGACAAAATAATTTGCGATCATTATATTGTCTATCTAATGGATTTTTGTGACATTCATCAGTGGATGAACATGACCTAATGCAATGTAATAGTGGAACAACAGTAGGAAAGAAAGGCAAGTAAACAATGACTGGTTTGATTTTTGGTGATTTTTGGTTTTCCTATATTTGAGTAATATTTGGACATGATATTGTTAATAAAGAAGAATGCTGGGAAATACTATAAAAAATATCATTACACACTTGTGGCTAATTTTCAGCACAGTAAAGATGTCATAGTAAATCCACAGATAACACAGCATGGATAAAGTCACAGTATGATATGTTACTTTACAAAGCGTTGATTTTTCACACATGGTTTGCTCCATCAAGTTTCATGACTTCAGTCCCAGGACTGTCCAGCCTTCTCAGGAGTATAGAGTTCACCAGGGAAACCTAATTACTCTGGGCAGAAACAGGCGGATATTTCTTTTTCAGGAAAGGTTTTACCAAAACAAAAGGCTTGTAAACAAGAAGAAAACTACAACTTCCTCTAATTTCTGAGCGTGCAGAAGCATGCACAGAGCTTCTAAATGAAATATTTTTGTTAAATTATCCAGAACACATCAACAACAAAAAAACAACAAAAATGGGAATATTTAGTCAGAATCAAACAAATTGATTAAAAAAAAAAATTAAGAGCCATATGAGCATACTTGTTGCAAGAATTTTGGAAACTGCAAATATGAAAACCAAAGATGGGTCAAAGTGCACAAACAGACTCCAGAACAGATGTAATTATTCTGTGAGCTGCAGTGCATAAGTGGTCACTGCCATTGCCATGAAAAAAGGGTACACGGGGAATAGGGCAGGTCAAACATCAGATGGGACCCTACCCGACCCCTCCAACACACCACACAGGGGACTTTATAAGGGAATCCAATTTACCCCACTGAGCCCACTGCAACTTGTAAAAGTCAACAAGCTGTCGCTCATATTTTCCTTCATCTCTCATCCACAGGCTCGTTTCCTCTCACCATGTTACTTTTTGCGTTTCCTGCAGGAGGTCTTAGCTGGTTTAAATCCAGAAATAAGTGCACACTCCTCTGTTTTAGCATAGTCTAACAGCTTTCCTGTGTGTGTGTGTGTGTGTGTGTGTGTGTGTGTGTGTGTGTGTGTGTG
>VVHJ01009409.1:6486-26087 GCA_015107715.1 Tylochromis polylepis | reverse complement strand
CACACCGTGAACTTAACTTTATCTGACAGAAAAGGGAAACCAAAACACAGCGGCGCAGTTGGTAAGCAGAATAGCAATTCAAGTTAGTTAGTTAGCTCTTTCAGTCACAATAAAATTAAATAAAATATTCACCTAAGTAAAACCTACATAATTCTAACTGACTGAAATATTCCCGTCACGTATCCGTTGCCAGTTTTCTAACTATATTCACCAATCATCTCCCCAGACGTTCTTTGGTACCTTTAACCGAACCGGAGGCACGGTCGCTCCGCAACATGAACACGGGCCTCGGGCCAAATAAAAACAACCGACAGGCACATGCTTCAAGAGGACCTCTGTCTAAAGTTTATTAAACATCTGAGCATCCTTGGAGATAACCAAACACGTACAAGTCACTGTGGATACCGCACCGTGTCGTGAATGCTATATTCCGCTTAAAGCTCAACTTTGAACAACAGCGGTAACGAGCAAGGCAAATAAAGCTAGCTTGAGCTCTGCTAACGAGCTCGCTGGCTCGTTACTTTAACAGGATTGCCTTAGTACGAGAAGTTCAGAGAACATGCTAAGCTGGTTACCCAAATACTAAGTTACACAAAGTGCGCTCGCACCAGCACGTACGCAAAAAAGCTGACACAAACAACTTCTCATTTCCGCAATGAAACCCATTCGTGATACTACCAGCAGTCACAATTCTCGTTTACCTCTATTTCGAAGTCTGGAAGGTTGAACGCTGTCCTGAACAGCGAGCAGAAGTGGGCTATGGCGGGGACTTCCCACCAAGACTGGATCTCTTCCACAGAAACCGTACATCCCTGGGACATTTTCGGGCTGAAGAAATTCTGTAACGTTTATTTCTCACATTAGAAAGTAGAGTCTTCCGCGACGTATAATGTCTACGTAACATTAAAAACATGAAAAAAGTTGGTGTCGCCGTCCTGTTGGGACGGTTGCCATTGCGACCCGGAGAGCGCTACAATCTGTTTCAATCAGAGTCTCACCGGAGCTGAACAGATGGGAAGGGCGATACCACTGCACAAAGAATAGGGGAGTCCGACTACTTAGCTCTACATGTTAAACTTTATGTGAACATAAGTAGTAGCTACAGTGGCGAGCATATTTATCTCTTATTGTAATAGCCTCTAACTGTTAAGCCTCTTTTCAATTGTGTTGGACTGTTCGGTTTAATAGTAATCTCCCACAGTAAATAGTCCCCAACGGATTGATAATGGTCTCACCGTTTAAAGGGAACCATTGTAAATGGTGAATAACTGAAAACTTAAACGTTAAAACCAGGTATGGCCTTATAGCTTAAGTTGTTTTTAGTAATTTCTTGCTGTGGGTTTTATTTGAGTCCGTCGATATTACTTCAGATATAAATATACCTGACTGTGAAAACTTTTTTCCCTATTGTGAAACACGCACCCCTTTCACTTACAACAGTCCGAAACTGTCGCTCAGTTTATTACTCACACAAGTTTCAGGTACGTCGAGATTTTGTAAACACTGTAGGGGACGTTTCACGTAAACTACACGAGGGCTCCCTCTATCGCAATGTTTGAGAAGTGCATGACAGTGGAGCACTCGGAGCAAGTTCATATTATTCTGATGTCTACTGTTAATTTGTGTGTGTGTGTGTTTTTACTTTTATTTTTGTAAGAGAATACAATACAAGATGTGTAAGTGTAACACAATATACCTAACTTTTTCATTTGATGCGTAAAGCATGGGTAGGAAACCAGCATAGATTTTCAGGCATTACTGTACACTAAACTGCGAGATTTATTATAGTGGTGCAGGCCGACACTTTGGTCTGAAGGTGGTGTAAGAAAAAAGCTCGTGAATTTAATAAATGGGGGACATATATACAGACTTTACATGAACATAAATGTATGGCATATAATGTCTTGATGCATGGCTCAATCGTCCAGGTAAGTAAATCCCAAAAAGTTGATTCTGCTACGTCCAAATGAACAGAATCAACTTTTTGGGATATGGCATATAATACAACACATTTTCTATTTTATGATGCGTGCACTAATTAAATTCAATAGGAAGCATTTTCCACAAACACTGGCAAAAGACAGTAATTTAAATATCCTGACCTAAATATCTCTCCACCAGCCTGCCAGGCTAAGTTCAAGCCCCTAAAGCTCATCTTCTTTTTCTAAAGACAAGCAGTGTGGTGCCAGTCTTTGCAATGAACAACTGACATTGACTGAAGTTTACAAAAGCTTTTCATGCTAACATAATACCTAAAGAAGCACTGTTAGAAAAGTAATACCAGGTTTAAATTACTGACAAGCCACAAAGACTGAGTCACATGGAGTTTTAACAGGTCAAGGTTAAAACAACAGAACGATCACTTGTCATGACAGTGCAATATATTGTGCTGTGAAGTGAAACCAACTAACCATCCAATTCACAAACATAAGATTATGTTGCTAATGGGGCTGTGTAGTGGTTAAGGCACGATTTGGTTACAACTGCTGTACATCCTCCAATAAAGAGGGCAGCTTTTCAGTGAAGACTCAAGACTAGTCTTTCATTAGCCCTCAGGGAAATAAATAAGCTGATATAGGCTGGAGCTTTTTCGCTCTTCGGGGGTATAAAGTGGTATAATGAGATAGCAGTTGCCATTAGGTCAGAGCAGTGGTGGTCAGCCATCACTGTACTGTCAGAGGAAGGACGGGCCCTTTAGGAACAGCTGTACAAGGGCTGGATAAAGTAGTCCTTCCCAAGGATCTCTGGTATAAAACTGTCTGACTGATTGAAATCTAATGATATAAAGCAGAAACAGGGTGCCATTTTTAGTGAGCCAGAAAGAAACCTGGGGATTTAGACAAGTTTTTATATGAGTGTGTAGTTTTAAAATACAAATTACTCTGAAGACATTTTTTGCATCTAAGAGAAATCGATGAGTCTAGGACCATGTTTAGCCAGGCGCTACATGTTAAAGTAGTATCCACAAGTGTCAGGGCTCAAGATCTCCCAGCAAAGGGTTGGGTTCTAAAAAGAGTCGAGCACCTTTATTCACTTCACCTGTTACTGGTGTGCCTGATCAGTGTGCACTGATAGGTGAACTGGAGATTCGAACTAACCTGCATAACTTTGGTGGTAACGAGGAATCAAAAGGCTATAAAAACCACATGAAACATAGTGATTCCTACTTTTTTCTGTTTGCTTTGTTGCTGAGGCTGCAAGGAGGAACATCAATGCTGAGATGTAAGTAAACATATTTACTCACCCTTTGCAGCAAGTATTTCCATGCTTTATATGCATATCAAGGAGAAAATTACAGTGCCTATACCTACAAAGTAGAAGCACTGCACATCCACACAGGTGGCTTCAGTTTCTGTGGTTGATTAGACTTCCAGGCGGGAGTAAGCTGGTTAACGTAACAATCCATAGAAGCGTTCAGTGTAGGTAAAACAAGCGAAACCCCCTTCGTGGGTGAACTATGGGTGTGAAGACATACAATATCTAATAGTCTTTTATAAAAGATCATGTACTGTTGCACGTGTTGTTTTGATTTGCTCCCCCTTACTTAGCAACAGCATCTTAGTGCTGCATATACTTGAGGACGCCACTGATAACAAACGAATATATAATACAAGCATCTATTTTCTCTGATAATCAACACATACTTTATGTTAAGTAGGTTTTCAATACAATTCTGTATCCTGGAGTGTTTACGTGTGATTTTGCTAGTCTTATTCTAGTAAAACATGTATTTATTTCATTACTTAAGGATAACAAACAGAGCAACTTACTCCAAAAGAGTATGTGATGCCAAAAACCTCAGAATTGGTCTGTTTATTTGTTATGTACTTCATTATATCTTTACCATGGTCCCACATTTTACCGTTTTATTCATTACTAGCAGTATTTTAGCATGCCAAGGTACAATTAGAGGACAGAGAAAGCATTTCTTAACCACATATTATTGGTTTTATTGTTAAGAAAAAGTAACTGCTCACATACCAACAGTGTCAAAGACGGTCAGTGGGTCTGCTTTGTGTTCCTCACACCTGCCTCCAGACCTCTGTGGGCAGAGCCTTCAGTGTGGCAGCCCCCACCCTCTGTAACTCTCATCCCATCCCAAAGCTCTCCCACCTGAGCTTTGCAACATCCCATCATAAGAAACTTCTCAAATCTCTCCTCTTCAACAAGGCCTTCACCCTCTAGCCTTTTTGTTTATTCATGTTCTTTGTAAAGCGTCCTTGGGTTTCTTGAAAGGGACAATAAAAATCAAACTTAACATTATTATTATTGTTTTTGCTATTATCGTTACAAAGTTGTACTTATTCCATTGTATTTTTAAGTCGAGCTTTCTAACAACTGAAACCTCTCCTAATGATATAATTTCTCTATTCTGACTGAAACTGAGTCTTTGCCTACAAACGTGAACACTGCATATCTAGGCAATAATCAGTTTTCTATTTCCACCACAGTTGCGCTCCTTTTTTCTAAACTGATGGCGTAACCACAAGTGCTAGAAAATATTACCCGCTGATGAGTGAACGTCATTGATAGTAACTGTTTTTCCATTAAGAGCGATCGATATTTGAATCGATTCTCATAAAAAATAGTGTAAGGGCAATGGCCGGTCGCTGCCATGATCACACATTCCTCTTTTTCTTTTTTACATCCTGTAATTACTTGTTTTTTTCCTCCAGATTTTTCAGTAATGGCACAAACTGTGTGTATTACGGCACTGGATACAACTGTTAGTAGTAATTGTAAGTCTGTGAACATTTATTGCATTCAGTGCTCCTGGACGTATTATGTAATACCAGGACTAATGATCAGGGAGCTCATTACTGGTGGGCAGCCTTTTTTGTTTCAGTTCACGTTCTTTATTTATACAGTACGTAGAAGTAATGCACACTGAGTTATAATTGTGAGTGTTGGTCTCTGCAGTGTCTGTTGTGTGTCCTCTAACAGCAGCTCCACAGGCTTGAGTTTATGTCTCGTTGTGTTAGTGCAGAGCTGCGTTGCTGGGCTGTGTCAAGCAGAGAGTCACCATGAGAGGGAGGGATTTAGGCAGCAGGACAATACTCGTGTTTGTGCAACGGCCCCTGAGTGGCGGCTGGCTCTCTCAGATCGCTCTCGCTTGACTACCATTCCTGGATGCATTGTTGAAGTGAAAGGAAAGCAGACAGCCTGAGCCTGCGTGCGGGATGCTTCACCAGAGGTAGGACCAGAGTTTCTTACTGCCACGTCTCTGTGACGGGAGAAAACTGAGTTTCTCGAAAGCTGTCCCGTGGGGCTTGTGCTTCTGAACTATGTGAGCTGGGTGCTCTAGTGCAGTTTCTGGGGGAAGTTGGAGGTTGGCTGGGGGTGAGGCACCCTTCTCTGTGTTTTGGCAGGGTCACTACTGTGCGTGAATGGAGCTAAAAGAAAGTTTCACAGAAAGAGGCTCAGTGAAAGGCATGTGTAGAATGTAGCTATGTGCCAGCAACGGAAAAAGACAGCGTTCCGAGATGGAAAGAAACATTTTGGGATGAAATTGCTGAGATGACGTCAAAAGATACGAAATATTGTATCTTTTGATCTCTAGGTTTTTTTTAATCTTAGACAATAAGACAATTAAGGATATAGTTGAGGTTTACAGCGGTAAAAATAGAGATGGAGTGGAAGTGGAGAGATTACGAGAGAGATTAATTAAGGAGATGAGGAATTGGGGTATGTGAGGAGTGGAAAAGACAGAAAAAGAATGCATAAAACTGAGAACACTGTAAAGGAAGACAAGAGCTGGGTCCCCAGGTAAGGTTTCAGCAGCATTTGTATTATCTGTAATATACACCACTGAAGCTGGTCTACAAACCACTGAACTAAAAGAAAGGGGGAAAAAAACTGTCAGATATTTTTCCAAACCTCCACTCAAATCTCCTCTTCAGCCCTTTGTAGCTGGCGAATTGCAAAAGCAATACAGAGAATACTCCCATTTTCAGCTCTGCCCTCCTGGCCAGAACAAATGCTCTTTATCCCTTTTAGCTGGCAGATTAGAGAGACTCAAGATGTTCTGTCTTAGTGTGGTAGTCCCAGAATATGATACGATTCAACTTTATGAATGACTGGATTTTATGGAACCTGGTGTTCAATGTGAGGTGTGTCAATCCCTCATTGTAACCGTGCCCTCCTATTAGGATAAAACACCAAAGTAAATGTCTCATCAGGAGGGCTTTGAGAGAAAAGAAATATCCCTGGAAGGAAGATATTGGTCTTACTCTACATGAATCTGCATTTGTGTGTCCAGACAGTGGGAGAACGACTGGGTTGTTGTGTGAAGTACAACAAAGCACAAAGACTGGCCAGAAGACACAGATTAAACTCTGGTGGGTCTGACCACAACAGGAAAGGAGGGCGTCCAACCCTGACATACCAGGGAGGGGACGAAGAAAACGGTCCATTTCTACCACATCAAAGGACACTGCGGGGTGCGTTTGTGGTGTGAGAGGACAGGTGAGGGTTGAACTACGTTGACAACTCTAGGCTGTGGGCCAAAGTGTGGTAAAGAAGGGGAAGAGGAAGACGACGAAGAGGTGGGACAAGAGGAGTAGTGGGTCTGGGCGTGGAGCCCAAACACAAGCAGGATGGGAGAGAAGAAAGTTAGGTAAGTAATGGATCCTGTTTGTTTGGTCTAATAAAGAGGTTTTCTCCAAATGGAAGCAACAGCTGTGGTAATATTTATCTTTTATGTTCTCTTTGTGTGTGCGGGACTGGTTGGGGAATCCCCTCCCCTCCCTCCGTGTGTCTACTTTGTCACTCTGATTTGTCGTTCGCACGGCTTGTTTTCGTGGCTGTGTGTAAATTGTTCTGTGTCTATGTTGATCCCTTCGCAGTCTCCCTGCTAAGCTGATTAATGGGGGCGTGGCGGGCCTGGTTGGTGTGACATGTGTATTTCCTATAGATCTGGCCAAGACCCGCCTACAGAACCAGCAGGGCATCCAAGTCTACAAAGGAATGTGAGTGGGGTTTCCTTACTCAGGGTTGATATGCTAATGTGATTGATCTGTCAGATATAAAGCTTTTTGTTTTTTGCTTTAGCATTACCAAGTAAGTTATTTTAGTTATTGGTACTAATTAAGGAAAAAATCCTGAAAATGTTCTTTATTATATCATATAAGAGCTGCTTACAGATAATTGTATTTTAAAGTTAAATCTTTCCCTCCTGATGTAATTTGAACTGCACACAACCATGTCTGACATATTTCTCCACAGAATCTCGAAGGGTGGAGCAGTAGAGCACAACACGCTCTCTCCATATTTGGGTCTATGTTTTGATGAGTTTGTACAGAACCCGTTGGAGTCATGGTTGTACACACTGATGGACTCTTTTACATCTGTTTAATAGATCAAGATGAAAAGGGAGTTTGGCGTCCTTAAAAGACACATTGACCCTAAACTGTTAGCTGCACACATCTGGTGGGCATCAATATTGCTGGCTGGTGGGGCGTGCCTTTCCTGTGTTTAGTGGCTTGTGATTTTTCCAGAGTGAGTCAGACATGTAAAAATAGCTTGAAATAGTCCTTTAAAGGGACAGTTACAAAGTTGGCATTTGGAAATAAAACAGAGAATTTGAATATAATCACCGTCTGTAGCCGTATTTGTTGTAAAGCCAGGGTAGAGGGCGGGGTTATAGGACAAAGGCCAACGCGTATGCCTATAGAGTCAGTTGTGAAAGGTCTGGATACTGCTATGGCTAATTAATTGTTTCATGAAAACAGAAAACAAAAAATCTGATTTTCACTTCTTCTTTGTCGTCTTTAAAGGTTTGACTGTTTGGCCAAGACGGTGCGCTCAGAAGGCTATTTTGGATGCTACAGAGGTATTCTTTGCATTTCTCAGTACTGTGACAAACAACACTACAACTGTAAAAGTAATCTCACCACCTACGCCATTGTTTCTCCTACCACCCCAGGTGGAAAGCCATAAGCTGTTGTTTAGTTTTGTTCTATTTCTGTACCGTAGTGGAAACTGTTAATAGTGAGTTTGTTTACCTCCAGGTGCAGCGGTGAACCTCACTCTAGTTACACCTGAAAAAGCCATCAAACTGGCTGCCAATGATGTCTTCAGACAGAAGCTCTCTAAGGATGGGTAATGTAGCTTTTGCTCCTCACTGAGGTTATGTGATGTAAAGCTAAAGTATAAGTACAGCTTTCGGTGTCTTATACTATAGTATATTGACCATTTAATTTGTGCACCATGTAATCAAGAAGGATTTTCTTCAAATTGAAATGGTTAGTCTGTTGCCTCTGATGCATTCTAGCATGGATACATAGTATCCACAGTCTTTGGCAAAATCTGGCCAATAAACTCAGGTTTGGATACAGTTAAAGGGGCCACTGCAAAAACACCACACCGCATCAAAATACCACATTTCTTAAACTATGGCCCTTATCCTATTACACCACAGATGCTCACTGGACACACAGCTGCATGTTTCTGTTACTGACACTGTTCTCTGTCTGCAGGAAGTTGCCGCTGTGGGGGGAGGTACTGGCAGGGTGTGGGGCTGGAACCTGTCAGGTGGTGGTCACCACACCCATGGAGATGCTAAAGATCCAGTTACAAGATGCAGGAAGGCTTGGTGAGGTCTTTACTGGATTTGATATTAAACTAGCTGGAAACATTCCTCAGAGATTATTATATATGACCAAACACATGTTAGACTATATATGGACCAAAGTCTATAGTGAGAGCATCACACAGTTGCAGATTTATCAGCTGCACATTCATGATGCAACCCCCTGTTCCACTAAATCCCAAAGTGGCTCTGTTGGATTGAGAGCTGATGACTACGGAGGCCATTTGAGCACAGTGAACTGACTGGCATGTAAAGCAGTATGTGACGATTTGATCTGTGTGACACAGAGTGTTGTCCTGCTTGAAGTAACCATCAGAAGATAAGTGTATAGTTATGAAAAAGGGATGCACATGGTCAGCAAAAATACTCAGGTAGGGTGCAGCCTTTGTTAGCAGTTGTTGCTAATCGAGTCTATGTGAACTGCTGCCTAAGTTTCAGGTTTTTTTGGTTGTAACAAGCAGATTTCAGTTACTGCTGCTTTTCTATCAGCTTGAAACAGCCTGACCATTCTGCAGATCATGTCTACATACCATAATGCACTGAGCTGCTGTTATGTGATTGGCTCATCAGATACTGACATAATAAAGTGTCTGGTGAGTGTAAGAGGATGGGATGAGGATACAGTAAAACATATTCGGTATATGTTTAGCTGTTCCGTGTCATGTTTCTGAATAAACAGCTTTTCAGATATTGTTTGCTGATGGATGAATTGTGCATTCAGTGACAAACCCAAAGATGTGCTTATTAACAAAAGGCATTTACAGCATCACTGTTGCAGCATTACATTAGCCTCCATGTGTTTTCTTACCTGGGGAAATCTGTTTATCCATTAGCTGCACAAAGGCCAATGGCAGCCCCAGCACAGGCTGCTGCTCCTGGTCCAGCTCCATCGCTGGTGGCCCCCTCTTCACAAGCCCAATCAAGCCCACCACCACGGCCCTCAGCCACAGGCATCACCATGGAGCTGCTGAAGACTCGTGGCCTAGCTGGTCTCTACAGAGGGGTAGGAGCCACCTTAATGAGGTAAATAAACAAATGAAGTAGTCACTGTGAGCATTCTAACACGGGTTATAACAACATCCTGGTCACATTAAATAGCAATTCAAAAAAGACATTTTCTGATTTTTCAGTTATTTTGAATAAGGCAAACGCTTCTCTTGCATTTTTTCATGTGTGTCCATCACACTATGCCTTTCCTCATGTTGAAGGCTGCCATGCACAAATGTTTAAGGACACAGTCTCTGTCTATGAAACGATGTCAGTGTTCTAATGAGCTGCTTTTAGTTTTTGCATAACTCGTACTGCGGTTGTTGTCTGTGACATCTCTGCTAATCAACACTAATCAATAGATTCCTGCAGCTATGTCTGTCTGCTATGCTGCAGTTTAACAGGTTCATTAATGTCTCTCGTGACCCAGTCATATTGTTTTCCTACTTATCCTCTTATCTTTCAGGGATGTCCCCTTCTCTATGATCTACTTCCCCCTGTTTGCCAACCTTAATGCCCTGGGCCGGGAAAGTGCAAGTGGGCAGGCTGATGTGCAGGCGCGGGCACCGTTCTGGCAGTCCTTTGTGGCAGGCTGCTCCGCTGGTTCAGTGGCAGCTGTGGCAGTTACACCGCTGGATGGTGAGTGGGAGTCGGATATGAGTGAACACCTTCTTCACGCTGCAATACTTCACTCCAATGTAATATTTATCTTATTAGACAAGACTATTTTACTGACATTATAATTATTTCTGTTAATGCAAGTGTGCAACAGATTCGCATATTAAAGTTTACGTTCATAAGAAATCAAACACAACCTTGTTCATTTTAACACGCTCAGAAGCTCGCTGCCTCATTTGGTCTGGTATCAGCACCGGCTTATAAATGATCAATTTTAGCTAATTATCTACTTACCCAGTATCCTCTATAGCAGGGGTGGGGAGCTCCAGGCCTCGAGGGCCGGTGTCCTGCAGGTTTTAGATCTCACCCTGGGTCAGCACACCTGAATCAAATGATTAGTTCATTAGCAGGCCTCTGGAGAACTTCGAGACATGCTGAGGAGGTCATTTAGCCATTTAAATCAGCTGTGTTGGATCGAGGACACGTCTAAAACCTGCAGGACACTGGCCCTCGAGGCCTGGAGCTCCCCACCCCTGATCCATAATGTAAACTCAGCGTCAGGTCTGTATGTCTATCACTCTATCTATAAAATGCAAAGCACCACAATCCATCCTTGTTAGTTTCATTTGTTAAATACTTCTACTAAACTTAAGTTTCTTCCAAACCCCCGAACAGTAATAAAGACCCGTCTGCAGACCTTGCAGAAAGGTGCCGGGGAGGATACATACAGAGGAATTCTTGACTGCACAACGTAAGCCTATAATGCCACATTTGCTCCCATAATAGAGTTTTTATTAGCGTAACCAGCCCAGTAACACTGCCTTTCTTGTATTTCTTGCCTTTTCCTCTCTGATCCTTTTGCAGGCGCATCATGAGGCGAGAGGGTCCATCGGCATTCCTGAAGGGTGCGACATGTCGTGCTTTAGTCATTGCTCCTCTTTTTGGCATCGCCCAGGGTGTCTACTTTCTTGGGGTAGGGGAGACGGTACTAGGGTTGTTGGGATAGCAATGCTAAGTACCAGTGGCAGCAGTCGTGTTGTTTCTGCAGACAATATGCTACTTTTGTTACTCAGTCAGCAGAGGAAACAGAGACAGAGGAGAAATACAGCCACAATCCACTAACCAAAGGAAGAGCAATGGTCACAATATGCATGACGCTTCATTTACTAATATGTGGACTAGCGGGTTCACATTAATGTTTCTCTAGGTTTTCACTTGCTGTAAACAGGATTCTGTAGGTTAATCAAGGTCCTTTGTATGTGTATGATTAATGTGAGGATTGTGTCCCACGCTGTCTTGGTTATCCCAGGGTAGTTCCTGCCAGTGTGGCTGAGCTTAGTCCTTTCACCTGAGAGAGATCTTTTATTTTCTGGGAGAACTGGTGCATGTTGTTGGAGCCTGCTAACTCAAATGCCTACCGAGGTGACAGTTTCTTAGGCCTGTGCATCACCTTTTTAAGACAGTCTCCTTTCAAGCTTAAAAACCCTGTGCAGACATGGAATATCCAACATCGCTGGCCTCACTCTTTTAAAGGGAGTGCATTATCACATGGTTTTACAGTCATGTTTCTCATGGGTTCACATACCCACAAAGATGGCAGTACATCCCAGTACGTACAAAAGGATGACCGGGGAAATGAGTATCTAATTAATGTATTATCTTAGGTGAAGTCTAATTACACTTTTGAACACTCTCGCCATTTGTTTGGACATAAAGCGGGGTCTCACTTTGTGTGCGTGCTTCATAATGCCACACAGCCCCTTTCATCTTTCATTGATTGGAAAAAACAAAAAGAAAACAAGTTTAAAAAGTTTCTGTTTCAAAGAGCATTGTCCAGTGAACTAAGGAACTCACAGACTCTTAATGTGACGGCATGTATTTGCAGTTGTGCTGCACTGAAAGTGATATGAAAAAAATGCGATAAATCCCCCCCCACCTTTTCAGGAATAACCGGATAAGACGCTTATTCAGGCATCATGTGGTCAGGCTGATGAAAAGCAGTACCTGTCTTAATGTTATATGATGTCAGAGTCTGAACTGCCAATCACTCAGACGTCAGTGTTTTTCTCTTAAAACGGGGCTCCATGTCCTTCTTCCTACTGTTAAGTGTCCCTCCTACTCGAGCCTAGAGCAATCTTGGAATCTTTCACTGGACTTAAGGGTGCTGCCTGCCAGTGTCTCTGAGGTCATTAGTTAATCTGATGGTAATGCTTTAATCCCTGCATTAGCATACAATGTACACTAACAGACTGCTCACTTCCTGCTTGAGAGCAACTGCAAAACCACAATCCCACAGACTTAACGTCCTCTTCTCCACAGCTCGCAACGGTTTAAATAAAACCTTGCTATCGCCTTGGATTAATTTTACCGCTTAGTTGCAGTTATACGTAAGATGCTTCAATGTACGCACAATAACTAAAGAAAATGCAATTAAGGCCTTATCACTGCTGGTAGTTTCAAAAGCATAAAAAGTGTAAGTCTTAAATCAGTGGAAATGGTTGTGTTGAAATATTGTTTTGGTACTTGAGTCCAATTTTAATTGTTCGACCCATGGAGGGAGTATGGCAACTTGTCTGGCCAACAGTTTGCCATTACTGGATGCGACTAAAAGGTTTTGTTTTTTACATTTTTAATGCAAGGCACATTTTGATGTGGATACTTTATCTAGCTTCCTACATTTTCCTCACTGTAGAGTGAACATAGCCTGAGTAAAGTGTATGTTTACAAGCTGTAAATAAAGATATCTCATACATGTTCATTTCTCATGTCAATTTAATCGATTTCTTGGTGTATTATTCCCTTGAGAACAATGCTAAGCACCTCTGTGTACACACACACACACACACACACGCTGTGCTTTTTATACTGCCATGTCCATACCTTTCTGTAGTTCACAAATATGTAGACAGAGTATGCGCTGGTATCTTTGGTTTAAATATGCAGCTCGCTCAGTTTACCCAAACTGAAATGACTGAAGACAAACATCTGTAATGTCATTAGAACAGTAACGAGCCCTTTAGATCAGAGAAGATGAACAGAGGACAGTTCAGTGTAAGTGCACTTGCTGAATTGTTATTTAGTCCATTAGTATTTAGAACCATATAAACGCTCCCTTTGGATCTCAGTAATGGCAGGTGGTTGGAGACTCTTGGGTTTACGGTGATGCTCTGTCATCACCTTAAATGTGCCACCAGTGCCCTCTTCATAGCCACTGCTAATCCAAGAACTTGCGATTGGGGTTGGCACCAAACAGATTCATTCTGACTTCAGGCATCATCTGTCAAGGAGATAGTAAGGATATAAATGAAGGAAACACGGATAAACCCTTAATGATGTACTGTGGGGAGAGACGTGACAAAGCACATGTTTCTATTTGTTTACTTATTTATTGTCATTTGAAAAACAGCAGGCAGTCGTTTTAGATCTCGTTTTTCTTTTCCTGTCCAGCGTAACTTGTTTCACTTGTATTCACCGACAGTGTCTTCAAAAGTCTTCCTAAACCCATACAATGATTTCTGCTACAGGATCATGAGCATGTTTTAGTTACCACAGCCCTTCAGTCTTATTTGGTCACTGCATTCAGACACTGATTTTCTGACTGTTACAGTTCAGTATGTGATACTTCTCCTCCATCATTAAAAACACACATTTTCATTTCATTTATTCATTGTCATTTTTTTTTTTGCCACTGCTTGAAAATGTTCACTCTTATTTCCGGCACATATGCTCATTGTGAATTCAATCCTCGATATGTTGTCCTTGTACTATTTATGAATAAAAACAGGCTTTCAATGACTTGCAAATAAATGCACTCTGTCTTTGTTTACATGTTACACAGATCCCAAATTTCTAAGTAACTATGTAACTTCTGTGCCAACAAGTGCGAGTACACATCCCATTTATCTTTAAGCTTTCTTTCCCACCTGGATGTGTAAGATGATTTGTACTGACCACCCACCCACATCAAACTCATTCCACAGCCCACTTTGATCTTAAGTGCGTCAGTGAAATTTTCTGTGATTTTAAAGTAAACTACATATATTAGGGATTAAATAAGGGTCGGGGGAGGTTAGCTTTAAAAGTCTAAAACCACGGGTTGATTCGGGCTCCCCGGGCCTTACATTTGATGCTTCTGGTCCCGATTTGGGCCTTTAGAGAATCTTACAATTATTTTCTAATGCCAACACATTAATAATCTAATTGTTCCAGAAAATGCTCAAAACAACTTAATCATTTACAAACACAAATCAGCAACGACTGTAATTAGTACACATTTGATTTCACAGCCTTACTCTAAAATAGGAACCTGTTTTTGCGTTATTGACATGATGGCTAAATCGAATACCCAAAGCAAGTTTAAATATAGTAAATCTGTTTTTAGCATGACAGTCTAGTTTTAATGATCAAACTGATTTTTCACTCTCAGCTCTCCACACTTCGGTGAATTAGAGCCGCTGCAGAGCGAGTTGGGCTCTGCTGCCCTCCTCAGACAAACAGCAGCTACTGCAGTGAGCAGCTATAAAGGAAGATTCGGATGTGAGACGATCACAATGATCATCAAAGTTACTTTACCTGTTGTGCAATGAGTTCTAGCCTGCTCTCCAAAGTGTTGGACACCTTGATCTTCCCATTCTCATTATACATCTCAATTCCTCCACAGCTGTTAAGATAAAATGAAATGTCTCGAGTAAGTCTTGATGCATGCTCCATCATCCAGGTGAGTAAGGTTCATTCTGTTCTGTTCATCACAGCCCATTGTTCACTCAGTGGGCTGGTTTCAGTCACTGTGCAAAGGTGCTGTTTATAAGGTTGGAAACCTGCAGTCAGCCGAGACTGAGGGCGTCTCTCTCTGAAAACGCTACGTCCAGATGAACACAATCCACCTTTTGGGATGTGTAGTGTAAAGATTACAGAGACACATTCCAAGTATTTTCTGCTCTTTTTCAGTCATAGTTCAACGTTCAAACCAAGCATCAGAATGTGGTATGGTTATGGTGCCAGGCAGGCTGGACTGAGTATTTCACAAATGTCTGATCTACTGATCAGAAGTTGATCAGTAAACCTGAAACTTATGATCTTTCCACATAACCATCTGTAGGGTTTATAGATAAAGGTCTGAAAAAAAGACAACCTCCAATGAGCAGCAGTTCTCTGGGTGATAATATCTTGCTGGAGCCAGAGGTAAGAGGAGAACTGCTTGACTCAAATAACCACTAGTTAACAAAAAGAGCATCTCCAAACACACAACATGTCAAACCTTGAGGCAGATGGGCTACGGCAGCAGAAGACCACACCAGGCGTCCCTCCTATCAGCTAAGAACAGTAAGCTGAGGCTACAATTTGAGTGGGCTCACAAAAATGAGCTAACAGAAGTTGGCAAAATGTTGCCTGGTTTGATGCGTCTTCATTTCTGCTGCAACATTCAGATGGCAGGGTCACAGTGTGGTACAAACAACATGAACGTATGGTCATGTATCAGTGCTTCGGGCTGCTGGTGGTGTAACGCCGTGCAGGACATTTTCTATAAATGCGCATCGTTTGAATGCCACAGTATATGCCTGAGTATTTTTGCAGACCATGTCCATGCCTTTCTGACCGCAGCATACCCATCTTATAACTGCTGCTCCCAGCAGGACAATGCGCGACGTCACAAAGCTCAAACCACCTAAGGCCGATTTCTTGAATGTGACAAACGGCTCCGACAGTCACTAGAGTTTAATCCACTGAGATGTGGTTAAATGGGAGGTTTGCATCATATGATGCGCAACAGCTGTGTGACGATATCACGTCAGCATGGACCAAAGAGTCTTAGCAATGTTTCCAGCACCTTGTTGAGTCTACTCCACAAAGAAATAAACGTTGCTCCAACCCCCAAGGCCAAACTAAAGCTGAGCAGTGACTACGGTACGTTTGTTATGTTTGATTAAAAATGCTCACAAAAACTCCTGCATCCAAGTCTTGACATTACCGAACAGACAATGTGAAACAATCACAAAACCTCCTTCGTTGTGCTAAAAAGTCAGAAGAATCGTCTTACATCTCAGCTGGAAGAAAACGTTCCTTGTCGATTTTGACTGTTACGTTGCTCTTCACTGCCTCTTTGTAGACTGGGATGTTCTTACTGACTGCAGCCTGTTGGGTAATAAAAGGAGAAAACCACTCTGTGTGTTACTGTGCATTCAACAAAAGTGGTAGACGGCCTGCGCTTTCTTTCCTAAATAACTAGCCAGGACAGCGTCACCTGAACAAGTTCGACATCCTGCGGTCGGCAGCGAATGGTAACCTTAGGCTCCAGCAGTCGGTAGAATCCCTGAAACGTTAAAAAAAACGCTCACCTTTTAAATATAGAAAACCGAATAATATATCAACTGTTGGTTTGTTAGATTATACCTGAAGCACTAGGCCCTCCAATAGACTGGAGTACTTAGCAGGGTCCTTAGCAATCTCTGCAAGTCTCCGACGGGCCTCGTTTAACAGATCCTGTGATAAAAACGCAGACAGCTGGATACGTTAGAAATTCATATACGACTCGTGACTGACGGTACACAGAAACGTGCATGCAAGTGCTGGTCTGAAAATCATATTTATCTTGCATCTGAGCACCATAAATGAGCATCCAGCCTTTGTCACCGTGCTGGAGTAGTGAAGGTCAAATGGAGGACACAACATTTGCACATTATTTCCATGTGTAAATATGTACACAAAATTAATGCAAGAATGAAAGCTAATCGTGGAAGGAAATTCAAATTCATCATTAAATCTGTGATGAATTTGAATGCAGGTTTCCAGTGGACACAGACATGCGCACTGGTCGCTCACCGTGATCATGTCATCTCGGGCCTTCAGCACCTTCAGCCTGGCTTGGTTCATCATGTTGGATCTCTGGCTGTGGAGGGTGTTGATTATACTCATTAATGCCTTTTATCCGAGATATTCGTCATGCAAAATTCCTGCCTCTTAAATCAGGGTACAGCCTGCATTTCTTTGAACCACATATGATTTTACTTTGAACTTTTTAAGAGTTGCCATTTTCTCTTCTTCAGAGTTGTTGGCCCAGAATTGATTAAATCTGTTTGTGCTGCTTCTGCATTGGTTAGTTCAGTGGATGGCTTACAGGCTATCAGAAGATCAGTCACTGCCTCAGAAAGACGGTGTTTACTCATGAGATGTGAGATTGCAAATTGTCAGATCTGTAAGTGTTTGAAGTGTGGGACAAACAGTGATAAAAGGCGTCTCACAGAAAGAGTCAAACCAGTGGGATAGTGGAGCTAAAAAGAAGGAAGAAAAGGCGTGCTGTGGTGTAGCATTTCCAAAGGCTAACTTAATTTCCTTTTGATGAATGCATTTCTATTTCTATAGTTTGAGCGACCACTCTCCCTCACATCTTCTTATGCTGCTCAATCTGCTTTTCCTTCTTCTCATAGTACTCCATGATTTTCAGCCGCTGAGTCTGCACCAGACGACCTTTCTCAATGTTGAACTCTTCCTCCGCCTGCGTAAGAGAAGGTTCATTAAATCAGTGGTCACTGTGACAAAAGCCACAAGACTGACAGGCAGACGGGCTTCAGTCACCTTTGCATCAATTTCCTCAACCTTCTCACTGGCCTCTTGCTCAATGAAGGCCATCATGTGCTTAATCTGCCATAAGAAACACAAAAAGCAGCTGGTTCAAGTTCAGATTTCTCACAGTGTGCATCCTTTATGTGTCTGAATGATACAAAGACATGCATGCATACTTTTGCACAGTTTTACTAAAACTGATAGTTTAGCATTAGAAAGTGACTAAATTACCTTATTTACTGCTACGAGATGAACTTGATTGATTGACAATGTTAGCATTTAGGCATGAACTTTAACTTTGCACCCGTTATAATGCAAACCTCCACCAACAGCCGTCGCCTCAAACGTTAAACACAGCAGCACACTGCTGCAGTCCAGGTTTCGGCCCGTTAACTGAGATTATGCGTGTTTACCGTAACTTATAACAGTCGTCAGTGGGTTGTCCATAGAGTTTACCTGTTTCTGCACGTCAGCGTCGGTGAGCGCCATGGTGCTAGCCTCACTTCTGGTTTTTGTCTCTTTGAAGTCTGCCAAACACAGCTGTCTCCCTCACTTTTACCGTCCAGTGAAGCGCAAACAGTTTGGGGTGAAAACACGGTTTTGGCTTTCGTGGTCGAGCTGGCTGCTGGAGACAAAAAGTGAACTTCCGGTCTGCACTTTCAAAATAACATTTCGCGTTCCAGTTAAATATTTGCGATAAGGGCGGGGTGCTAAGGTTGGATGCTCTCCCCTCGAAATTCTCATAGCTACAAAGAATCAAGGATTATCTTCCCTCAATAACAGACGTGACGTGTTTGTAAATTCCACAAGTTTCCTCTTGTGACCATAGGTTGAAAGGTGTAGAGAGTATTATTTTGAAGGGTCTGACAGGAAGTTTGGTGGCGGTTTTTGTACGTTAACTTCCAGAGAACCCTGTGTACTGACGGTTACCTGCCATTGGTGGTCTACCCTCTCCAGCTTCTGTTGAAGGAGTGTGTATGTGTGTGTGTGTGTTCATAATTCTGTTCAGCTTGTCGCCTGTCCACATCTGGCTGCCTTTGGATAAGGACGGTAAGAAATGGACACCCGCTGAGCTTAAGTTAAAATTAAGTTTCGAGTCTCCAGCACGTAAAACGTGTAACGTCAAGCTAGCTAACAATAGCTTGTGTGTGAGTTTAGGTGTTCCAGCGAGGGGTGAAACGGACACTTATGTAATTAGTCAGGTAATTAATTAGCACAGCTACATGTCTGGTTAGTAAAGAGAAGGACTGTGTTATTTGGTAGATTTTTTTTTTTTTTTTGCAGACATGCTGAAATCTTTTGAGGATAGTTGTGTTTATTTAATTTACTTTAATTATTGTAGCCGTTTTGTTATTTGATGATTGAACTTTTTAATTACTCAGTTATGCACCATGTTTTGTTTTGATAGTTAAACCCGGAAGTGTTTTTGTTGAATTTGGCGGATTGACACGAGCGGAATTTTTGGTCCGCTCGGTGTCGCCTCAGTTACAGGGCGTTAAAGTCGTGTTTCATATTTGTGCAGTAATTATTTTATTTGACAATTGTTTGGGTTTTTTTTTTCTCTGGATGTTTTTTTAAAACGACCATCTGTTTGCCACATGTGTTATGTAAATCATGATCAAGGCACAAAAAAGTACCCAAATATGTCCCGTCCCATTCACAAGTCTAAAATCACCCTGTGAGCGACGGGAAAATGTAATTTGTCCGCTTAGAGCACACAGTGGGGGCAGGACACTGTGAACCTGAGGGGGGCATCTGTTTATGTCATTCACATAACAGCTTTTCTTTTTTTTCCCTTTTTTTTTTTTTTTTTAATTTAAAAAAAATTTTTTTTTTTCTTTTCCTG
>VVHJ01009403.1:9531-22808 GCA_015107715.1 Tylochromis polylepis | reverse complement strand
CAAAAGAAAAATCGCATATAATTTGATCAGAACTTGAGCAGAGATGAACCTCTCTCTTGGATGACTCACCCTGCTTCCTGGGCCCAAACAAAAGAAACTTTAGAGGACGTAAGTCTGGCAAAGGTGTGGCTATAATTCCATATGAAGCATCGGTAAAACTTGTCAAAACCAAGAAGGTTTGGAGTGGGGCAACCATCTACTGCATTGATTTTCTCTGGGTCAGTCTTCATCTGTCCACCTTTGAAGACATACCCCCAGAATGTTACAGATGCAACTCAAAAAAATCACACTTTTTTTGTGATAACAAAAAGCATGTTTTCAATGAGGCATTGAAGCACTCAAGGGACTTGTCAGCGATGCTCTTCTAATGATTTTGAACAGATGGAAACCCATTCCATAAAGCTCTCTGTGCACTGTTCTTGAGCTAATCTGAAGGCCACATCAAATTTAGAGGTCTGTAGCAACTAACTCTGCAGAAAGTTGGTGACCTCTGCACCGGTTTTGGGGGAACTACCACTTCATGGCTGAGCTGCTGATATGCTGCTCCTAGTTTGTTATAATACCACCAGCAGCTGACTATAGAATGGTACCACGCTGTAATTCACTCCTCCTGAGCTCCTAAAAGCAACCCATTCTGAGAGCAACCCATTGTTTCACAAATGATTGTAGAGTTTGTCTGCATGCCTGGATGCTCGATTTCATACATTTGATACACCTGTGGTGATGGAAGTGTTTGGAACACCTGAATTTAATTATTTGGATTGGTGAGTGAATACGTTTTGGCTGGTTTCTGTAATCTATACAGGGTTGGAGTGTTTTTTTCTTTTTTGGCCACAGAGAAAAACTCTGCGCCTACTGCTCAGCACCAAAGTCCACCAAAGATTGTAAAGACAGAGAATCTTTTTTTGACACGTATGCATCAGGTAATTTCATGTGAGGTGAGGTGGAGCTGCTTGGGAGGGGAGGCATGGATGACAACCAATCATGAACTGACTGCATCATATTGAACATTTGCTCCAGGCATGATTTGTTGCCCACTGTTGTTCAGTCACTGACTAGAGGGCTTGATTGTCTGGGCTTAGCAAGGCACCTTGCTCAGATTGGCCTGTTCAAATTCGATTCGAGTCATGTAATGACACTTTCCAGTAAATAGAGTAATTCGTGTAGTTGACCATCACTTATCCTGCTGATTTGTCATGTAGCACAACTGCTTTTCTGAGTCATAACTCAGATTACAGACAACCTGCTTTTAAGGCTTCATCGGAAGATTCTGACATTTCCTTCTGTCTTAGGAGCAATTCACATGATACTTATCTAAGTAGTACAAAATTAAACTGCTAGAAGCTAAGGCTTTATTCAGTAATGAAGACACAACTAGGCTAAAACAACGCTAGAAATCTTTATCCTAATAAATAACTTTTCATCCAGTCTTCTGCAAAAATGAATAAGAAAAATTGTCTGATATTGCATAGGTGTTATACTCCATGATTTGATATGAAAAACTGCCACCTTGAATAATACACACGATAGGGACTGTCTCAAATGTGTATTCAGAGTGGTCTGCAGACAAAGAGCCTCCTTTTAAAAAATCTGTCATAACCATTAGAATGTTGTGTTCACTTATATATCATGCTGCTTGTTTAATTAAGTTGGTTAAAATGGATAAAATTATTAATAGTAGTTAAAATAAGAGAGCTGAGTCATTATAAGTGGTGACTATAACCCGATATTTTGGAGAAGGTCAACCAGACTTTAACATTTAATTGTGCAATTCAGTAATTATTATTTTCTTTGTTCCTAGATTGCCAAGACTTTGGAGGATAATTTAATCAAGTTGTCACCAATGATGACAGAACTTAAAATGGAACTTTATTCCAATTAGTCTTTGGAAAAACTGCTAGGACAGATGTTAATTAATCCAGTGTGAAAAGTGAGTTTGTCTATAATTGTGACTTAGATTAATATAGTTATCTTGGAACAATTTACCAACATATATATATATATATATATATATATATATATATATTTGTTTTTTTTTTGTTTTTTTAATTTCACCTATGTTAGTGTGGTTGTCTCGACCTTTAGGTCCACAATACATTTACATACATCTATATTCACATATACACATAAATCCTGTAATCATCTTTTGGTTTGTGGATCTCCTGCTTACAGCAGCAAAATGGAGTGATGAATGTTGACAATGCTAGTATGATAATCTAAATTATTCAGAGAAAGCTTCTAAAAGACCTGACAGAAGCAACAAACGGGGGGTTGAGGTTGTGCTTATTGCCTAGTCAATCCAAAATGTCAGTGCAAACGCAGCCATCTTGCTGAAATGCACAGTATTTCTGCGATGTGTGCTGAGAAGCTGCAGTCTGTCTTAGAGCGTGCGGCCTCTGAAGGACATAAGATATTAAGGTGAACTTTATTGATCCCTGGAGGGACATTGGTTCATTGCTAAAAAGTAAAAAGTAGTGGTGTAGGTGCACAAGCAGAGAGTTTTATAAAGAATATGAAAACCTAATAAAAAAATAAATAAATAACTTGAAGGTAGCAAGGCAATATTCTGGAGATTTCCTTAAATTCATAGTTTGGTACCTTGACAGCGGCAGCCATCATTTGATTTTGATTCTTTTTTGCACGATGGCTTTGGGGAGGATGATGGAACGATGTATATTTCATTGGGAAAATGGAAAAAAAAAACAACTTTAAAAGTGGTCTGCTGGTATTCTATGTTTAGGTGGGTGGTCTAGCATCAGAGAATGTTCGCTGGGCAGAGGCTGTAGAGAACTTCAAGAAGCAGGAAAGGACTCTCTGTGGAGATGTTCTCCTCATCACCACCTTCATCTCCTACCTAGGATATTTTACCAAGCGCTACAGGGTCCAGCTTATGGACAACACCTGGAGGCCTTATCTCAGTCAGCTGAAGGTGGGTTCATTATGAGTTACTGTGTGTTACTTCAACCTGAATTGCCCGAACTGCAAAAATTGTGACTTTCACAGAAGTCTTTGAAAACCTTTATTTGTAAATCTGACTGAAATGTAACACAGAAATTAATCTGCAATGGGCCCTGTTGGTCTTACTCTATCTTGGCTTGTAATAATTGTTTGCTAGTGATGTCAGCACTTTAGGAATTTTGCCCACAGCTAAATGTATAGTGGAAAAAAAAACAGAAATCTTTTCAGTTTATTTTTTGTCGGTAGCATTTTAGAAAAATAGACAACTCTATAAAGATTTTATAAAATGATTAAAATTGAAATGGTTAATAATATAACTTGAGTACATACGTAGCTTTTGTTAAAAAAAAACAGACTTTAGGGATATAAACGCTTACTCAGTAGTTACAACCGGTTATTAGTTTGTGTTATGCAAAACACTTAAAATAATTTATGAATTATACATTGAATTATCATGGCTGATAAGATACAATAACAACTGCAGTTACAGAATTTTATATACTGTTGTTTAACTATTTATTATTGCTTGCAAATTGTAATGGTACTGGTAAATGTTCCATTACTAATGACAGTGACTAGTAAAAGTGTGTCAGGTAAGTTCACTGGGCAGCTGCTGGCCTGTTCAGGCCACTAATAGTGTTTCCATGATTCCAGACCACCTGTGAAGCAAACTGGCTGAAATGAACCCTCACTAACAAGCGATGTTTTGTTACAAGTTTCCCATTAAAATGTCAGTAAAAGTCCTGCACTGAACTACCTATTTGGATTGTTAAAAAGCGAAGGAAAGCGATCTTTTCACAGCGACCCACCTCTCTCTCTTGCATTAAAACCTGCAGCACGGTTGAGTCTGTATTCAAAGATTTAGTTTCTAAGTATTTTGCAGATTTATAGAATTAATGTAAATCTGCTGATATGCTGTATAATTATAGAGTAAAACAGCACTATTAAAATAAATTAGGTTAGCTTTATTTGGAGGTCAGTAAAACTTTACCCCTGAAACTTTACCAGGAGCCAGTAAACTAAAGTTTCATTAGCAATCAATCCTTTTATAATAATGGCTGTTAACAAGAATTTACCAGTTTGGACATTTGTTTGCCTGGAGGCCCAGTTGAGATAAAGTTATGTTGGGCATTGCTGTTCTAATTCCCGAGGCGCTAAACACTGCTGTTTAGTCAAAGTCTATGGCATCTCAGAGATAAACACAAGGTGTCCTTTGACACTGGTGTCATGAATCACCCATCACAATGACAGATGGGTCTCATACCCAGGCGGGACCATCACATTTTAACACAATAGGCACCCTTAAGCATCCTTTTTTAAAGTGAAGGATTAAAAGATATAGATCACGATCATTTCTTAAGCCTAACTACTTAGTTTTGGTGGTTAAACCAAACCGCAAGTGAAAATAAATGGTAATAGAGAACAAACACTAAACTGAATTTAAATGTCACTGTGATGCCACTATGTCTCAGTTGTAGTAAGAGTCAGAAAATCAGGCAAAAGCAGGCTTTGTTTTGCACACTCGGTAGGTAGAGACAGTCGTTCATAACTAGCAATGTAATGTCTGTTTTTTGTGCTTAGAAATACCACAAATACAAAACAGTGGTAATACAGTTTACAAGTTTTAGAGTTGCATTGCTTTTTTGTCACTACCACCATCAGCGTTGGTTGGGCTTCTCCGACTGATACAAATGTCTGTTATCAAGGGGAATTCCATTTGAAAATTCTGACTAGGAAAAACAACTAATCTAAATAATGTTCACTGTTCACTGATGGTTTACCTCTTCTATTAATATTATTAACCATTCATTTTCTTCCTTTAATTTTTTAGTATTTGTGCTATTAACCAAAGTTTAAATACAAATCACATACAATTTCTTAATAATGATTGATAAAAAGGATTACCAATTTGGGAATTCATTTGTAGTTGTAAATAGTCCCCAACAAATGCGCAATATGTATTCCTGCTCTACATGGAAACCACAATAATGTTTTTTTATTCTAACAGCAGTTGCTGGTTGAGAATGAACATAGATTTAAAATACTAAAGGAAAGGTTTATCTTCTCCTTTTTAATAACGCACCATTGCCGTGACTTGTGACCTGTCAGTCATCACTCTGATGAGGAAGAATTGAAACAGTTCATTGGGAAATACGAATTAAAAATGCCAATCATGTGTAAGGTTCCTATCCCAGTGACACCTGACCTGGACCCTTTGACGTTGCTGACTGATGACGCTGACATTGCAACATGGCAGAATGAGGGGCTACCTGCTGACAGGATGTCCACTGAGAATGCTACCATTCTTACTTCCTGTCAACGCTGGCCCCTCATGGTGGACCCCCAGCTGCAGGGCATCAAGTGGATCAAAAACAAATATGGTGAAGACCTGCAAGTCATCCGCACTGGACAGCGAGGGTAAGAGCCTCATAGAAAACTGCAGGGTTTTTTTGGGACATTTACTAACCAGAATTTTGATAGATTCATTGTTGTTTGTCCCTTAAAGGTACCTAGATGCTATAGAGAGAGCGCTGGCAGCAGGCGATGTGGTTCTGATAGAGAACTTGGAGGAAACGCTAGATCCTGTTCTTGGACCTCTGCTTGGCAGAGAAACCATCAAGAAGGGAAAGTAAGGCTCATATTGAAAGGTGCCTTAGTACTTGTAGCACTGAATGAAAATTGTATGAAGCAGTGCATTGTAAGGCACAGCTTCATACAGTGATCTAATTCAGAAAACTTTCTGCTCATATGTAACAGAGCAACAGTGAAAAGCACTTTCTTTTCACTGCCTTTTTTAATTATTGACACCACATGTCAAATTAAAAATAGAACTATAAATGTAAGTCTTTGAGAAACTAGTGTTAGTTAAAGCCTAGCAGAACTTTCCAGATAAACCGTTTTGCTATGTCTGTGGTTTCCACACAAAAATATTTTAAATACATTTAACTTCATAACATTCAATACATGAGCTCGATCAGTAATTACACTATATAACGTTTCTTGTTAATGAAGATGGACAAGTTGGAATTATTTCCCACAAAGAAAGCCTCAAATTTCCAAACACTTCAAATGATCATGTATTTATTTAAAATAAGGAAAGATCAAAATGTACTTATTTTGATTTTTACTGATCCAAATGCACTGTTCAAAAATATTAAAGGAACACACAAATCAGATCTCAATGGAAAAAAAAACCCCGAATGCTGTATATCTACACTGATATGGACTTGGTAACGTGTTAGCAACGAAAGGATGCCATATTGTTTGATGGAAATTCAAATTATCAACTTTACTGGGAGCTGAATTGAAAGACCTCCTGAAATCACAGTGTAAAAATTATGCCGCAGGTCAGTCCATTTTGCCAAAATTTCATTACAGCAACTTAAAATGGTACTCAGTAGAAGAGCCCCACATGCTTGTATGCATGCCTGACAACATCAGGGCATGCTCCTAATGAGACAACGTATGCTTTCCTGGGAAATGTCCTCACAGTTCTGGACCAGGGCTACACTGACCCCCTGGACAGTCTGAGGTGTAATCTGACAGTGTTGGATGGACCAAAATATAATATCCCGCAGATGTTCTATTGGATTTAGGTCTGGCGAGTGTGGGGGCAAAGTCAGTGGTATCAATTCCTTCATCTTCCAAGAACTGCCTGCCTCCAATCCTGCTGATAGGTTAACAACTTTCTACGGCTCTGTCCAGCTCTCATAGAGTAACTGCCTGTCTGCTGGAATCTCCTCCATGCTATTGAGACTGTGCTGGGAGACACAGCAAACCTTCTGGCAATGACACATATTTGGTTGGACTACCTGTGCAACCTCTATGGGATCCAGACATTGCCCCATGCTAGCAGTAGTGACAGTGACCCTGGCCATTTAGTGAAAAAACAGTCAGAAAAGACGAGGAGGGAAAAAGTGGCCTCCACTTATAAAACCATTCCAGTTTTGGGTGTTGTCTCATTGTTGCTCCTGTAGTGCACCTGTTGTTAATCTCATTAACACTAAATCAGCTGGAACCAATTAAAAACCCTCTGATGAAATTGACTAGGTATGGATAAATCCCTCTGTGAATGTGTATGTCCTACATAAGTGCAAGTCCTTTTACCATTAGGAAGTAGGAAAAGCAAATTAGCTAGAAACAAGGAGTATTTTACAGTGTTCTGAAGGAACTTTAGGACTTAAACAGCTGTTCATGATTTTAGTTAGTTATATAAAAAGGCTTATGATATACTGCTTGTGGTGTCCCTCCTTGTGCCTGAATAAGACAGTGAAAAGAGTGAGTGAATCACATGACAAAATAACAAAAAAATCAGTTCTGGTAACACCCCTGCTGTAAGTAACGGTCTCAGCATAGCCACACCTATCAAAATTGTCTGGCTCAGTCACTGTTAAATACACAGAGGGTTACAGAACATATAGTACTGACAATTCAGGCTTACCGGAGCGTCAGACGTGTCCCCAACAGTTTCTGCAGTTTAAATGTGCAGCGGTTTCAGGAAATAACTGTAATTTATTTGAGAGTATTTTTTTTAAATGTATCTGTCATGAAGAAAAATCAGTTGGTTTGGCATTGTCAAAAACTATCGTCCTTGCAGAAAACTTGTATGACATTTTTGACAGGTTCTCATTAAAAACAAGTGTCCTAGTTTGAAGATATTTGTTTGAATTAAACATATGACAGATAGAAAAGACAGATGTTTAGAGCTTTGCCATTAATGACATTGTCTACTGTTATATGTACTGTTTCAGAATCTTTTACTTTCACTGAGAAACCCTCACTGATCAAAAGTTTCTGTTCCTGATTTATGCAAACAGGTACATAAAGATTGGCGACAAGGAGTGCGAGTACAATCCCAGTTTCCGTCTCATTTTACACACCAAGCTTGCCAGCCCTCATTATCAGCCAGAGCTGCAGGCCCAGTGCACATTAATAAATTTCACAGTGACCAGAGACGGTCTGGAGGACCAGCTGCTGACTGCCGTGGTCAGCATGGAGAGACCTGATCTGGAACAGCTGAAGGTGAGAAAGTGAATGTAGGCAAGGAGCAACACTGCCTGATACAACTATTTGACAACAAAGGGGAGTTTTGACAGATTCATTTTCATCCAGTATGTTACAGGAATGTAAAAGTGAACCTGAGCAGACATGAAAGGAGCATCTGTCACACTGTTCAGATGTTGTCAGAGAACAAACAAGCATTCCACGTTGGACTCTTTGAGTTTCTCTCTTAACATCTTTTCTGAGCAGGTATAATTAAAAGACACAGTCAGAGGAGTCAGGGGCCTCCAGGAGCTGCACATAACAGTCTTGCTCGTCATTATCCATCCTTAATGCTTCTCGTCAGCAAGAAAAGATCGACTGTCTTTAAACATCACAAGGTCCAGGCTCTTTGATTCCAAAACAATCAGCTAGCATCTTTGATTAATGGCTGGTGGATGTGGGATAATTATGAGGCTTAGGATGGCACACTCATGGAGACTGGGAACCTGCACGGCTGTGAATGTGCACATCGGCACCTGTGTTTTCACATGGCATGTGTATGAGCATGAAGTAATTTAAATGAAACATTTTTGAATGTACATCAAATGGTGGTTTTAAATTGAAAGTATATTAACATCCATTTTCAGGTATGGTTATGTTCAGTTTCTTAGCAGTGTTCCAATAGTGTTTTCGTATGGGAGTTGTTGAAATTAATGTGACACACAAACCTTTGCCCAGAGCTAATTCCCAATTACAGGAAATTTGCATATTGCTCCGAGAGCACAAATAATATTGAAACAGTTCATTTTAAATGCAGAAATCAATCTGTGTTGTATCATTGCGCTATTTCTCATGCTCTGTCAGTATCTTCTTGTGATAGAGGGGTTCTCTCTCTCTGCGCAGACTGTCACGTAAGCACACTGCACATTTGCTCATTTTTTAATCTTCACCACGATCATGCAGCTACCATTATCCTTCTCTGATATGAGGGTTGCACATCAAAGCAGCAGTATATGTCGTTTGGACTGATTGCATTTCTGCAACATGTTAGCAAATAGTTGTCTACGTTTCCTCAAATAGAAACCAGTAATCAGTTAAACACCTGGTTTCTGAAAATGGTTGAGTGTGTTTCTGAACTGGACACAATGAAATACACAGATTAAGTGCTGATTTTATTTTGTGACTGGGCATCTATAGTCAAAAGAAGGTTTTCCATCTGCTTATTTTATATTTAAGATAACTCTTTATTGTCATTGCAGTACTATTGTGTTCTGGTACTTCCATGCCCTTCCATCTGTGCACCCAGAAAGCTGAAGGTGTGGAGAGAGGAGAAACCATAACAGCAGAGATGACAATGATTAAACAGGGAGGCTGTAGCTCAGGAGGTAGTAGGAGGAGCAGGTCATCTAGGTTGGTGGTTCAATCCCTGGCTGCTCCAGTCTGCCAAGTGCAAAATATCCTTGGGCAGATGGAAACACTGAAGTAGAAAAGCATAGACAAAAGTGCTTGTGTGAATGGGTGAACGAGGCAAGTTGTATAGAGTGTTCAGGTAGAGTAATAAAGCACTATATAAGAACCAGTCCGTTTACCATTAAATCAGAATGAGCAGGGGGACTGAAGATGGGTTGCAAAGCAGGTTGCAGATGTGGGGCAAGTGTGTGCAAGGTAAAGCAAATCAAAAAGTTTGTTTTTAATAAACTATTACTAAACCTGATTTGCCATAAGGTTCTTTACAATTTCTTTAACAGAGATCTTTTCCACAAATAAAAAGTATCCTGTTGCAACAGGAGTTGCAGTTGAGTTGAACTGTGATTGCACCAAAACTGCAAAGTCATGGTCCATATAACCAGAAGAGGGAGCTGAGTCACACTACAAGCCAACCCTTTGTAATGCATGCAGTCATTCGATCTGTTTGCTGTATATTAACAAAATCCCTTAAATTGCTGACACGTCAAAAAGATGTGGCTGTATCCCAACATGGTCAGACGTAACGCCTGCTTTGACTCCGACAATGGCAGATGTTTTATCATATAGAGAGCATCACATTGAGCCTATTACACTGTTCTCTGATCCTAAAGAAAAGGTGCAGACTGTCACCTTTAGTGTATGCAAACATTGATTCTAAAGATATTACAGAACAGTAATCAGTATATGTGATCTCACGCTTTCTTTCTTTGATTTTCACCTTTCGTTTGAGTAAAACAGTCTTTTTATTGCTGGAAGCATTGCTTTGATGCAAGGTCAAACAAAAAAAAAATGCTTTCATGAACTCAAGTTACCATCTTAAGTCATTTGATGATAGACAGTATCAGAAGAAGTATTTGAATATTCCTTGAAGCATTGCCCAGTAAAACTGTTAATCCTAAATCAACAAATCCTGTTAACTTTTGAAGCATTGACATGTGCTAATTTACCATTGTGTAGCAGTCACCCTGGGTACTATTCCTTTGATGCGCTCCCGTTTATCATCAAACTTGGAGAATTATGTAATCGTGTCTTGATGCTCTCCGTAAGGAGCTTTAAGCTTTTTTCATCCTTACTTTGGTAGCCTCATTTATGTTCAAACATCTCCAAAATCAAGCGAAATGCAGATAGACGACGTTGTAAGGAGTATTTCCCTTTTTAATGTAAATGGCTGCCTTTGTTCTGTAGAGCTATTCTATTTCAGGCAGCAAGGATTAGAAAGCTGCTGTTCCACTCTGTTGATCAGCAGCTGCAGCTGTCCGGCTCAGTACTCAGTACTGTGTGCAATTTACTGCAAGTTCCTGGCAGCTCTGTAGACAACTTTTGAGAAGTAATGAGCAGCTCTTTGTTCCAGTATCCATAGTATGGGGTGAATGGAGATGTTTATATTTAACCCAAAGTTCACTTGATCAAAGCTACAGTGCATATCAGCTGCTTGAAATTGATTGGCCGATAGCGCTACTGTACCACAGCAATTAGACAACACATTGACACACTTTTACTGTTCCTTAAACGCAGCTCTTGTTAGTTGAGGAGTGAAGGGGAAATAAGTAATTCCTTCTTGAGAACAAATGTAGCTGACGGCAGTGGCTCAGAGAGATCAGAATGGAAGATACTGTTGGAACTCTGTTAATGGGTGAGGCAGATTTACTCTAACACAATCCTATTTGCATTTTGATGGTTTCTCGAGGTGCCTTTGTTTGTGTTGGGTCTCTGTGGGCAGCTCTTCGCTCCAACCTGTGGGCTTTCATCCAAAGTCAAATAAATGAAGATGGGGATAGTGAAGTTAAAAAAGCCAGAGTTATTTTAAGCCTTATGCCCCCTCAGCAAAATCCAATCGAGAAGAAGTAAAGTTTGATTTAATGAAGCTTGTTTAATTAGCATTTCACTGAGATTGGAGGATGACAAAAAAAAAAAAAAACAAGATCTAGAGCTCACTTATCATTTTAATTAACACTGAAAGTTGAAGGTGGGTGGTGGTTGGGGTGAGGGTGGGGGTGAGTTGTTGCTGGCTTTGTGCACTCCTGAGCCCCCTCCTATCAAAACGTGGCCGACAGAATGAAGTGCTGAATGGCTCTTTGTTGTCAGTAAACAACCCGGAGTGATAACAATCATCAGATTGATGAGGGAGTGCAAATTGGCTGTACCTGTTTATATTCTTCAAATGACTCTGTGCCATTATACCTTTAATGAGGTTAGCGTTGCTACTGAGCCGTAAGATGACTGCTGGGTGAAAGCACTGTCATTTAAGCAAAGCCAAAGATGAGGCTAAGGAGCTTAAAATGTCAAGTTGCCTTTTTGGAGAGTGCACAGGTGGATGAGTCTACAACCTTTTACCACAATAACTACATCGTCTGGTCCTCTCTAAGCACATACAAGTGTTTGTGTGCGTATGCTTGCGTATTCGCTCCAGCGCAGGCCTTTCGGCATTAATGAGAGCTAAAATGCTCCACTTCCTAAATTACCTAAACAGGGCTGCTCACTGGCGCTCGCTAATCATTTGCCTAAAAAAATGATAGATGTAATATCTCATTTTAATCCCAATTAGAGTGTTCTGCTGACTGGTTAATTGTTTGTTTTTCCAAAGCAAGGGTAATTACAAGTACAATGTGCCTGAGGAAAGCTAATCGTTAAAAACTGACTCATTACTGGATCCAGTTGGGAATGTTTTAGCATGGATAGCTTTTCCCGGCAAGAGCACAGAGTGCAGGCAAGTAGAAGGTCACAGTTGAGTCACTCAGGCAAATATCTCCAGTTAAATGTCTACCACTCAAACCCAGGCTTTTTTTTTTTCCCAACCCCACATATGTCAGGTTTTTCTTTAAAATGCCACAATTCATTTCTTTTTTTCTCTGTGTGCAACTTCTCTGCTACAGAGTTGATAATAACATAAAATTCAAAGCATCTGGGATTCAACAAAACAGAGGCTCAATTAGTTTTAACAATGGTGTGAAATACCTCTCATCACAGCAATAGGAAGTACTGTCATAAAGAGAACAATTAAGCATTGTGATCTCTTAAACTATCAGCTCCCCTGGCATGATCTAAGCCAAGTATGTCTTTTGTCATGTGTGAGTTTTGCCAGAGGGAGGAGGAACAGTTCCACCCCCACCCCCCTCTCTCCACCCCATCAGCAACCTCAGTGATTACACGTGGGCAGAAACAGCACTGCCAGAAACTTATTACCAGCCGTCTGTCAGGGATCACGCCACTCAAAAAACCCCTGTGCTATTATCAGTCACTGACAACGCTCCAAGTAGGCAAATCTCACAACAGCCCACCCTCCCGTAATTACAACAATTCAAAGGTCGCGGAGGCTTCTATTAAGGGAAACTTCAATAAAGCAAAGTCATTAACGGGCAGAAACAAGGAGCTGCAACAGAATAAAATGAAGGACAGGGCAGGATGAAGCCCTGTCGACTTTGTTCTCCCAGTGCCTCTCAAACACCAGGCTTTGAAAAAAAGTGAAAGTTTCTCTCAGGTACTTTTTTTTTCAAGCCAAAACAAAGACCAAAAAAAAACCTGCTAGAAAGCTTTGTTAGAAGACAGACTGCTCTAATTCATTTGGGGAGGTAATAACCCTATTATTGCATTGGATGATGCCTGCATTGGTACATAATCGTAAACCCGGTGTCTCATAAAAGATAATTCAGAAAAGATGTGCGTGTGTGTGTGTGTGTGTGTGTGTGTGTATAGTTCCCCTTCAAAGCGCCCTCCCATCTTATTCAAATCGACGGCCTCATCACACCAAGGGTTAGGCGACTCTGCAAAAGTTTGATGTCGGCAACCAAACAGAAGCTGGTTAATCCATCCCAGAATACTCCCTTCATGTGTCCGGACAACTGATGCAGACTGTATTGATTAGTTCTGTC
>VVHJ01009397.1:25272-37752 GCA_015107715.1 Tylochromis polylepis | reverse complement strand
GTGTGTGTGTGTGTGTGTGTGTGTGTGTGTGTGTGTGTGTGTTTGCAGGAGTCTTTTAATTAACTGAGTTCAGCAAATTTACTGGCACTTTGTGTTTTTGCTGTTGCAGAAAACATTTAACCAAAACTAACACAAAAAATATGGTCATGTCTGTTACCGTGACAACGGTAAACGGGTCGTTCTGTCTTATGTGGTTAAACATATAGTTTGCAGTTTATGCCAAATGTAATGTAAGCAAAATCAAAGTTTGGTAACTCAATCTTTGTGTACTTACCACTTGAAACAAATTTTAATATTGGATAACCCGACTAAATACAGAATTCACTTTTTAAATGATGATTTCATTTATTAAGAGAAAAAAGCTGCCCAAACCTACCTGCCCTGTGTGAAAACGTAAGTGTCCCTTAAACCTAACAGCAGGTATCGAGCATTTGTGATAACTGGCAACGAGTCTTTCGCATCCCCTTGCAGACTTGTTTTAATTCAGCTGTACTGGCCTTAAACGTCCTGCTTAAGGTCATGACAAAGAATCTCAGTTCAGACTTTGACTCAGCCAAAACCTTCAGGACTTTCTGGTAGAGGCTGAAGCAGCAAACCAACCTGACAGCAGACCATCACACTGTTGCTGTGATGCTCTCTTTCTGAAATACCGTTAGTTTGATGCCAGATGTAACGGGACTGAAACCAAAAGTTCAGCTTCTGTCTCGTCAGTCCACAGAATATTTTCCTGAAACTCTCGGATATTCATGAAAATGTTTTTGGCAGATGTGAGATGAGTACAGTGGTTTTCTTCTTGGAGCTCTACCATGGAGGCCATTTTTGCCCAGCCTCTTTTTTTATTGTTGAATCATGATCTCTGACCTTGGCTGAGCCAAGTGAGACCTGCAGGTCTTTAGATGTCGTTCTGGGTTCTTTTAGCGATTTTCCACTAGTACCTACACGGCGTGGCTCGACTTGACTCCGTTTTTAGGGTTTTCCTTTAGGTGGTAGTAGCTGGTACTGTCACATCTGCAGCGGCAGATGGCGTGGAGTGAAGAGAATGTGGACCCAAAAGCAGACGATGGAGACAGAGTGAGGAGATGAACGAAAGGCGAGCCTTTATTTAGGGCTGTACTAAACACGGCAAACCAAAAGGCAGCGGGAGACTGTGATAAACTCACAAAAACCTAAATTGGGGAAAGCTAAACATAAAGACACGAGGTGCACAGAAAAACAAATCAGAAACCTGAAACGAGGAACCTGAGACCTGAAAAAACCTGGGACTTGGGACCCACAAGGAGAGATAAGCAGACAACTCAAAACAGACAGAGGAAGACACAGGACTAAATACACAGAAGGGTAACGAGGGAATGAGCACCAGGAGGGAAACTCAGCTGGGACTAATCACACACACGCTACAAAAGGAAGCAAAACAAGCAACACTAACACCAGACGAGGAACTATCAAAATAAAACAGGAAACATGAGACGCAGACAGAGAAGCGGACCTGATGCTGGAACCGGGGAAGAACAGACAAGACAGCACAACTGACTCGATGTGACACATGGGGAGGCACAGTAACAAAACCTGAGAACTAGAAATCAAACCAGAAACTAACTGAATCAAAGAGTATTAATAATCACAAACATAAACACTGGGTCACCAGACCAAGGACCATGACAGGTACTATTTTAGTACCTACTCAGCCAGCGTTCCAAGCGACTCGAGTTGATCTGGAAATGTGATGTCAGCATACTGCCAGTAGCATCACTCGATGAGCGACGCCTTTACAAAAATCAGAACAGCCATTTTTCCAAATCTGGCAACGAGGCTGCACAAACCCAACGCCGTGGTCATACACGGAGCTCAGGTGTACCATCTCCACAACATCCCCCACTGCTGTGCTGTTTGGTCGCATACAGATGACGTGTTCGGAAATCATCATTTTAAAAACTCCATTTTGTATTTGCTCTGATTATATTTGAAGTGTGGAAAAAAAACCAGCACAAAAATCTAGGAAATATTTAGTTTTTTAAATTTACATGAATTAACTGTTAAGCCCAGGAGTACAGATTTAGCTGTGCAAAAATATCGCTGCCTTTCTTTCTTTTTGTCCTATATTTGAATAAATCGATTCAACGCGAGCGAGTCACAGGTTCTGAGGTTTGAAGATATGAATTCACTTCGGACAGTCACCTGGATCACAGGTGTACATCAGAACGGACCAGACTCTCTGTAGGATGATCGAGGACAGGTATGCTGACCATTCCAACGTCATTCGCAGCCATCGGTGTTGTAGTCCGTGGACAGAGTGCATAACGTGCAAACTTTTCTTGTATTAAGATCTAAAATGTTTTAAATGACACATTTTATGGACATTTGGTTTGAGCGCATGCGGATGATCAGTACTGACTCTGACATCAGGGTTATTCCTGGCTACTCAGAATCGGTGCGTAACTGCAGGTACCCACAGGACATTTTTCAAATAACTTGGGTTTTTATTTTGCCGTTAGCGTGCTTGCTCATTTGTTAGACATTTTCTGTATTCATTAAAATGAATTAATTTGACACTGGCCCAAAGCAGCTTGCATTTAATCACTGCAGAGATAACAGATGATGTGCAAATGTACTGTATATGAATGATGATATAAAAAAAAATGGCATCCAGTCATCAAGAAATGAGATATCACGGTTTCATGTGGCACCGTCCCCATTTCCAGCTACCATTAAGACTGAAGAGACTTCATCGGCTGTGCAACGTGCAGATAAAATGAAGAGGTCTTCTTTAATAACACAGGCAGTAATGGCATCCACACAGCCCAGCGGCAGAGTCCTCCAACACTGTTGAGCAAAATGTCTGCAGATTACAAGAGAAGGAATGAATGAAAAGCAAAAATCTCTGCAGCTGGCAAAGCGAGTGCTGAGTCACTGGTATTGATCAAGTACTCCATCAGCTACTGCAGCTATAATATATTGTGGTCATTTTGTACAACAGGGAGGGAAAAATATCACCTAATGCCTCTTTAAATATTCACAGAAGTGTTTGAAACATCAATTTAGAACGGTGTTGAGCTGCTATGAATGATCCCAGTCAGATTATTCAAGCAGGATGTACAAGCGGAGCTGGAACAGAAGGCTACATTTCTTTTTCCTCTTCTCGTTTCTACCTGTAACTTTAGCAAAGACATTGATGAACAGGGAGCCGCTGCCCGCCAACAAGTCTTCGCAAACACCGGCAGTGCCTAAATCCAATTTTATTTATTTATTTTGACTTTCTTACAGCGGCAGATTTAAGCCGGAGTCTCGGTCACAAACAAGAGCTTTCTGCCCATTTTCCAGCCCAGGCGCCGTCTGCCTCCGACTCTCATGGGCCGATGATAGATTGCTCTCTCTCTGCCTTTGTGCTGGGAAATTGCTTTGTTTTGTTAACAGTCTGCCTCTGTTCCAGGCCAGACAGCAGAGATAGCGTGCCTCCTTTCTTCACTTATCTACCGAATATATTTAAGACCGTCTTGAAATGAATTACAGTTGAGCGTGCAGAGGTGGGAGGACACCAAAACGTCCCTGCGTGCTCAAAGCGGGGAGGTCGAGAGTAAAGGGAATTTGTACTTGACCAAATAAATTACATTACAAATGAAGGTCAGATTACGTGTGTGTGTATTTACACACTGTGTTCTTAACAAGGATTCACAATATGAATGTAAGGTTGAATAAGAATGTGGGTCCTTGCAGGAAATACGGTCGTTTTTGGAGGACATGTTGAGAGTATGGACAGCAAGAAGACAAAGTATGTACACTGCTCCAGTAAAAATTAAAGGAATACTTTTTATTCAGAGTTCAGCATCACATCAGCGAAACTTCTAGGATATTGATCTGGATGGCAGGTCAGTATGCACCATTGTCAGAAGGTTTGCTGTGTCTCCCAGCACAGTCTCAGGAGCATGGAGGAGATTCCAGGAGACAGGCAGGTACTCTAGGAGAGCTGGACAGGGCTGTAAAAGACCCTTAACCCCTCACTACATCCATGAAGTGAACATCAACCAACATCAAACTGCAGTCAGATATCGAGACCTGAGCCTGTTTCTGGAAAGAAGCAGAGCTCAAGAACACCTTGTGGACGTGAGAGACACAAACATGCTGCGGGATGAGAGGCAAAAAAGGACGAGCACTCGCAGGAATGAGAAACACGTGGAGAAAATGGGTCTTCCGGGGTGGAGACATGGAGGTCCCTGGATGGTCCAGGACAGAGAAGCTTGCACTTGCAGTATTAGAAGTATCATAGAAGTACATCTGTAGTGTTTGAGGTGTAAAAGCTGTTTTTATATCTCTATAGCCACTCCCTTGACCTCTTCACTTACAACACATAGTAGTGTGAGAATCTGATTACACAGCAACTTAGATCTCTCTCTCTGTCTCTCTCTCACACACACACACACACACACACACAGGAGGAAAGCAGTCTTTATCCTTGATGCATTGATAGTGCTGCTCTTCGCTCAAAAGAGTGACAATAAGCATTTTTTGAACTGAATAATTCAACCCATTTGACAGATGGAGTGAACAGTCTGATGCAGAATGATGGCAAAAGGATATGCTCTATTGGTATTTTACAGCTGGCACGTCTGCTATTAGGATGCTAACAGGGATGTTTTTATCAAGGCCGCATGCATTATGAAAGGCTAAGACGTTAAAGAGTTATAACTCTGGAGGATTCTGCACACCTTTTGGTCCATCCTAGTTTTTATTTTTTACTCCTTATTTCTCTGCTTACGCACGGTAATGAAATCGAGTTGTCTCCAGCAGTGCTAGTGAAGCCAGAAAGCCTGCTGCGTTTGGTGAACATGGTGATCATTGCTGATTGCTTTCTTTTGACTCGCTCTTAGGAGGATTACACCAAAACTACTAAGATGAATTTCATGACACAGGTGTTAAAGTGTTCAAGAGCAAGCAGAGGAAGAACGCTTTGCCTGACATGGGGCTTGGTGGGAAGTCATGCTCTCTAAACACCTTCTTCTTCTACTTCTTTAAATCTCACTTATTGCACTGAAAGATAAGTGGGACATAATTCTGTTAACCGAGGAGCTCAGCAGTAGTATGGTGTGTTTGCTGTAAGTTTGTAAAATAAATGTTCAGTCACCACACCTGTCCGTCACTCTTAAACTGAGGGCAGATCGTTTAATACGAATCACCAAATAACAATTCTGTTCCAGTTTGTAGGGTCCCTGCACTGAGTTGTGATGAGCTGAGAAACAGCAAATCCGTTATCTGTAAGTGCATCGCTGAGCATGTGGTAGGGTACAGTGGCCTGGATGTACTATTTGGAGGAAGCATACGTTGTAAAATGCAAACTTTTCTACAAATCTGATACCAGGAAACATCTACAGCTGAGCAGAGATGCCGTGAGTGCACTGCCCTCGATATCTGAGCATCTCTAACTCGAATCCATCAGTGATACGTGACTGAATCAGTGTTCCTGTGTGTGCTGCAGAGGCTCGAGGCTGATGGCTTCTGTCCCAAAGTTAGCTGACAACAGAGACATGGCAGTGCGTGTGCGTGTGCGTGTGTGTGTGTGTGTGTGTGTGTGTGTGTGTGTGTGTGTGTGTGTGTGTGTGACATAAAGAGTGAGAGTGACTTAGAGGGTGGGAAGTCAAGAAAAGGAGTATTCACAGAGGCTAACGAGACCCGCACAGAGGCCAAGCCTTCCCCATCTTTATGCCGGTTTCTCTTCTGTTAGACAGTCAACTATAAGCAGTGGTCTGAAAACAGTTTCATTTTTTAAAACAAAGAAAAACTCACATGAATCAGAGTTCAATTTCTCAATACTATAAAAGAAAAAGTGAAACAAGCCCGACAGCGCAGCCAGCAGTGCATGAGAGGGTATTTAGGGAGGAATTTTGCACACTCAATCCAAACACAAAGGTCATATACATGAATCTTAATATTTAAGAGGCATTAAAAGTCAGATGATCGATAAAACTCCCCCGCTTGCGTGGCCACAGCTCATTGAAAGAGAAACATTTGCGCGCGAGACACCGAAACATTAAATGAAGGAATCCATATCTGTGACAGCCGGCTCTGTCTCCCAAGGATGGCTTCACTCGTGAGCACAATCACAGTCTACAAACTCTGCTCAATGTCAGGGGCACACAGAGATCCCTGTCAGAGTATGTATGGTACGCAGATGTGGGGGAAGGGCAGTCAGTTAGAGGGGGTTTCGAATGCAGCACAAAGACAAACAGTCTCAAAAGACTGATCTCGTTGTAAAGTGATTTATGACAGAAGACAACACCAACGAATCAATAAGAAAGTATTAGGACCCCTTCATTTTTTTCACACCAGTATTATTACAACTCAAATCGGGAGATTGTTTGCTTAGCTTAAGCATTTTTCAAATGCCGAATCTTTTAAAGTTTTATACAGCTGTTGAGTACTGAACTTTTGAAGTCCATTATTATTTGCTTGACTTTTATTCAATTCAAGGTTTTATTCAATTTTATTTATATAGCACTAAACAACACAGTCGCCTCAAGGTGCTTTATATTGTAAGGTAAAGACCCTGGCTCATGTTTTAATAATTTATATGTTTAACAACCTTAAAGGATAAGTTTTCTTTTTTATTCACACATATGTGAATAAAAAATTAACACATAAGCTGCCATAAATATGTTTAGTGGTTTTAATATCATTTAACTCCCTGAGTTGGCACTGAGATATGGGGCGTATCTAAGCTTAATCTATGTGCGACGATCAGCCACAACGTTAAAGACACAGACATGTAAAGTCGATAACTCTGATCATGTTCCTAGAAGGACCCTTTGGTCCTTGTGCTCATGTGGATATTAACCCTCACATTTATATGGGAGGCATATGTGAGGTTACGCTAGAGAGCAGGTGAACAGTTTATAGACACCACATGTTGCTGATATATGACAAGTCATTGAATTGAGCAATAATGCAGGCGGTATAATGGAGATTCGGATCTGTGCAATTCTGCTTTTAGCGATCAGAAGGATGTATATCAGATCAGGAAGTCAATGGCCATGTGACTCTCTAAGCCAATCGTCTGCCAAACATATGACCTCTATTTCTTTCCACGCACCGAGGAAGACCGCAAGGCTGAGACATAAGGTAAGTGACATCATTTGGTTTTGTGGTTCTGTTTGACCTTTTTTAAGGTAGAAGAAACTGTTTGGTGATCTTGTGATTGGCATTTTGCATTTGCATTTTGATCTTTTATTCACCAAACAATTAATTAACACATCAGAAACCCAACATATGCAGTCATCAATAATGAAAGCATTAATTCTATTCTGTCCTGGTTATCCTCCACCCAACATTGTGACTTTAACCATAGGAGGATGTGAAAAAAAAAAAATCCAAATTAAATTCATTTGTTGCAGCATCATCTTGTAATGCGATGAAATTTAATGATGATGAAATAAGAAAATAATTTTGCTTTGGTAAACAGATACGAGCTACGTCCCTGACCGACTTTCATTAGATAGCAATAATTACATGCTTTATCAGACAAGGTGGGGGTGTACAGACTGAGCAAAGGCAATCTCACACTGTCAAATGAGTCACTCGAGTTACAGCATCACTTCATGTGTTGACACAGATCAGTGTGATTAGAAAAGCCTTAAAAACAGAGCACAGAGGATGTTTTATTTTAAGAAAGACAAAAATATATTTAGACAGGAGGGCATAGTTAAAAAGCTAAACTAAAAGCTAAACTGAAGGTTGGATGCTAAGAGAGTGTCTGAGGATGAGTTTGGGAGATTGAATAATTAAAAAGGTCAGGCTACCTGCCTGCTGCGTGTCGTTTCACACACGCAGGCATGCACACTCGTGGTTCTAAGAGGGACGCAATGCACAGTAGGACAAAGACTGAAGAGAGACATCATTTGGGGGAATGATCATTTTCCCTAGAACACAGTGCAGTTTGTGAACTAATTGGGTGAATCCATAATTAATTTGCTGACATTAAGCCTTGGGGTCTGCTCCAGTAAGGCTCTACTTTCTAAGGATTTGAAGAAGTGCTATTGAAGCCCTGGGCTTGCTGCTGAAGGGGGAGTCTCTTTTTCCTTCACCAGACAGGTTCTGACATTTATATATCTAACGGCAATACATTTCCACAAACGTCAGTTAATGCCCAACACTGTGGGGATTCATTTGTTGGGGATTTTCTCAATGAAACATTTAAGTGATAGATAAATCCAGAAAATCCATACTCAACATGTTTCCAATCCACATCAAAACCGAACAGGCCTAGGTTATATTTCTCAGGGTCAAAACATGAGAGTTTTCAGCCACTGACAATTGCATACGCTGACTGTTAATGCTTAGACTAAAATATGATAGCCGCTGAGCCCCTTTTTTAAAAAATACTTCTGCTTGATTATTATAAATCAACGAGTTTCACTTTTTGTGTAATTTGTCAGTCTGCTTGTTACGCAACAATATACACTCACTTAATGCAGATTATCTCAGCAGTCAGTCAATGGGAGCAACTCAATGACCTTACGCATGTAGATATGACAAAGATGACACGCTCAAGTTCAAACTGAGCATCAGACTGGGAAGAATACCCAGGCTGCTTCAAGCTAACATGAAGGAAACAGCTACTCAAATAATCATTCGCTACAACCAGACTACACAGAAGAGCATGTAATGTTGTGGGGGTAATTTTTTGGCACACTCTGGGTCCCTTACTATCAATCAATCAACATATAACTGCAACAGCCTTGCTGCTGACCTTAGCCATACCTTTATGACCACACAGTACCCATCCTCTGATGGCTGCTTCCACCAAGATAACACAACATGTCACAAAACTCCAATCATCTCAAAACGGTTAACTGAACGTGACAATGAGATCACTCTTGTCAAATGGTCTCCCCAGTCACCAGATCTCAACAGAGCATGTGATGCTATCATGTCAATATGGACCAAAATCTCAGAGGAATTTTATCTCTGCCATGAAGGATTAAGACAGCTCTGAAGGGAAAAGGGGCTCCAGACCAGAACTAGCAGTGTCTGGTGTTGTATATGTCAGGATTATAACATAAAGTTGCTCTAGTGACAAACCAATCAGTGATTAGTTTTTGGTGCTTATCTATTAGACTTGAAACCATTATTAAATAAAAATGAATGACAAACAGGAACAGAATATGAATCCAAATCTTCTGATAATGAAAACAAATGGTGATCGCAGCCCATAGTATTTGTAATTGCTTTAAAAGGATTTCCTTCGTATGGCACTCGTTTTCTCTCACGAGCTACTGCACTTACTTGATTGAGACAAGAAATGAGCCTGGCACATACATCCCACATTTGTTTATCATGTCTAATCCGATAAAGATCCAGATTACAAACTTGTGAACATTTTCTATTAGGAAAAACAAATGTGGAGACTGTTGAGGCTTGGCAAAGGTGCACACTCGTAGCTCTTTCTAGTTTGAGCTGATTTCAATATTTGTTTAGTAATTATGACGAAAAATCTTCAACAGCTGCTGCGTTTTTAAAAAAAATATAAAATAATAAGACTCGTAGTGCAGATCTCCAATGATTAAAATGAGGTACTACAAGATTAGATGGGAATAGTCTCTTGATTTAGAGCTGTTTTAATTGCATTATGTAACTACGAACCCTTGCACTGTTTGGCAATCTTTTATAGCCAATCGATACACATTTTCAGTATCTGGCAAAAACACAGAAACCACAGTGAAACAACAAGGATTTTATCAATCTTCAAATGGAATGAATCCGGACAATGGGGTATTGATTTGCTTTTGATGATGGATGAGTTTCTGAGTTTCAAAAAAAAAACTGCAGTGAGAGGCAGTGTATTTTATCTGTATTGAATGGATGGTTAGAAAGTTAGATTATCTAACTGGTTATTTTTAGTAAGTTGCCAAATTACATCTCATACAGAAAAGCTTTATGTGATCTTTCAAAAGACATGTCAAATACACTTTAAAGTCTGTATTTATCTTAGTTTCTTTCCCAGCTGACGCTACAATTTCAGTGCAATGTCTCAATTTGAGCTCTGTAAGGATCCTTGCCAAAACAGTAAAAGCACAAAATACTAGCTTTAAGATAGAGTTGGACAACTTATGCAGTTACTTCTCCTGACTTAATTTCCCTGTGGAGTTTGACAGGAAAATTGTGAGAAGAGACAACCGGTTCAGGTTATCTGACAGTGTGCAGCAGGAAAACGCACAGCAATATCCATCCCTCTTACTGCTGATTCCTATCAAAAGCTGAAGCTCAGCACGCCTCTTCAGAGACTCCGAAATGAAAACCTCCTCAAAGCGAGCTAAAGTTCACACTTCCAGCCAAAGAGGCACGCTTCACTTGAAAAAATACCTCTATCCTCTCAATTTCCTTTAGAAATAACAAACACCAGTCTCAATGACAAGGTTGTTTACTATTGAAATCTCAAACCATTATTACCCCCTTGTTATTTTCTTCAAAAAAGGCCTATGTTTTCCTTCCACTAGAGCCCCCTTTGAACAATGGAGGCCATTTTTCCCTTTCAAATGCTGGAGTTCCTCTAGAGGTAAATCTGTCAGCAGTGGGCCAAAACAAAGAAAGAGAAAACAGGAAGGTGTGGACACCCTCCAGCACCAATCCGGCTCAACTATTAATATCAACTTTCATGCCTAAGATCCTCAGCACCTCAGGCTGTGGAGAGTGTGATTTCCATGAACCAAACAAGGCCTGTGACAGCGTAGGCAGGTGACAGCTTGACACAATTATATTTAGCTTGGTAAGCATGCTAAAGTGAATGCCTTCAGACTCCAGAATTGTTGAACTACTGGTATCAGTAATGAAAATTTAGTCTAAAAATTTATTCCACTGTAGCCCACCTTGTGCTATTTACGTCCAATCAATAAAATCTTGTTTCTCAGTGTTCCAAAGGCTGGGGTTATCAGCACACAGCACAGCCAGAGCCAAAGCTGAAAACACTTCCCAGTACAGGAAAACGCCTGCAGCGTGCCAACCTGGTGAGCAGAGGGAAGGCGTGGCCTGCCTTGTGAGGGTGAGGTAAGAACTGCACTCACCACCAGCCTGGTGTCAGTGAGAGGCCAGGCTCCGGCTCAGACAGCCTGCCAGAGTCCAGCCAGCTCAGCCTGGCTCCCTCTGGGTCCTTCCAGGAAGAGCCAGCATGATTCAGAGCTTCCTGATCCAGGAGAACGAGGTTCTTCCACTCCCCCCAGAACGTGCCCACGAACACGCCACACACACCCACACACACACATACATACACACCCTTCTCCCTGTGGACGGTGAGACAGCCAACTCCGTGCTGTTCTTGGGCTTACATTGGGTGGAAGCCAAGTCAAACAACATGTTGATAAAGTCCAGAGCAGAGTGGTAAGAGGAACACAGAGAAAGAGAATGAAGGGTGTGCTGCAGCAGACAAGAGATTCACGCAGCCAGGAGCACTCACAGATGATTCCAGGTTGTCGAACGTTTTGTAATTTTGACAGTCAATTTGTTTGGTAATTTTTGCAAGAAAAAGGACAACTTAATTGCTGAAACACGGTAGCGTGACATCATTATTAAAAAGGGATATGTGTGGCCAGAAATTCATGTTTTAAATCAACTCAATCACTCACGCTAACTCAGAGGCAAGCTGTAAAATCAAACCCTGTGCCCTGTAAACATCCACCGCTGTAGAAATACTGACTTCCCAGTTCACCTGCCATCTGATTTGCCAAACATTGTGTATTTGGCGTACACAGTTTTCACCCACTGATTATAGTGGGTTTGCTTGTGATTTATTATATCATCTGACTGATGGTATACGTTATATAACTAACATCAGTGATGCTCATAACTACAAAAAACTCATGCATTGTAATTAATGGATATTTTCCTTTAAATGCAGCATCAGCAGTGTGGTTTGTCTGTTCCCACATGCAGTTTTACTGGCTACATTTTGGAGAACCAAAGCCAATAATTGCCTAACAGGAGAGCTTTTCATCTGAGCCCCCTCAGAAAGGGCTTGCAACACAAGGTTGGCCTACCTCTCTCTTTACCACCACATCCTATCATTTCGAGCTCTACTAATATGCCATGCTTCAAGGGACCAGGATGACAGACACACACACACACACACACAGACACACATGGCTCAGTCAATTAGTACTGGCCCAACCTTGCAGCTGAGAGATAAATGGTGTAGAGTCTCAGCAGGCTTTTGCGTGAAGCTGTGCTCCTTGTCCGCCGTATGTAGAACAGCTCTCTGGAGGCCGGCTAGCCCCAACGCCATGAAGCGATGTGGCAAGCGGGAGGCTGAGGAGGGCCTCAAAGTGCTCAGGCTTGTATTAATATATGACCACAAGGACTCTAAACTCCCTAATCAGAGCTGGTCTGAAAAGCTAGAGAAATGAGAGGCGGTGAGGTTTTCTGTTGGGGTGTAAAGCTCTGTACAGAATTTCAGGTCATTCCACTTACACCTCATTAACCATTTTTATGTGTAGTATGCTTATA
>VVHJ01009396.1:7018-19780 GCA_015107715.1 Tylochromis polylepis | reverse complement strand
GTTGAAATGGCTTTTGTGAAGCCTACACTCTGGGGTAGGTAAAGGAAAAATACTGTCTTGGTACTGGATGAGTCAGCCATTGAATTGAACTGACCAGGCCATATCCTTGTCCCTTCCTGACAGGAAACTTGTCTGAATCCCAGATATCCAAAAACAGACATGTTTGGAACACACCCAGCCCCAGGCATACAAAAAGTCCTGTCTCATTAGGGACATAAAAAAAAAAACACCCGCCCGCACTGCGGGATTGGATTTCTGTTTTGTAAGGAGCTACTTTCAAGTCTTTAATGTAAAACGGAAGCGCTGAGAAAAGTGCTCACACAGTAAGAAGAACTGTGATTCATCTTGCAGCCGCACAAATCATCCATAAGTCATCCTGTTAGGAGCTACACTTCGACCTTAAAGCGTTTGTAGTGGCGCTCTCTTACAGCGGTGCTGGCCACTTTCCTGTACGCAGATTACTCTGGAGCGTATTCAGACGCTATTTATATAACCAGGAGGTAAAGTAACGGTGATCCGGATAACTTGTAGTTTTAGAGGCGCTCCGCCGAACATAACTGCGTTATTGTGGCTCCGCTGCGCGTTTGAACAGTGAAAATCCGTCTATCGCGTCGGTTCAACATCGCTGACAGTGTTAACAGTAAATATTTACCTTCTCTAAGATGGGAGCTGGACTCGGAGATCTGAGCTGTCGGGTTTCAAGCGATGAAGTCTCCGATCATGATGTGCGCGGCCGCCTTTTCTTCTCTGCCTCTGAGCGCCAACCTTCCTGGATCCTCAGCCAGAGCATGCAGGCATGTAATACTGTGATCCACATGGGGCGTGGACATCTCTGGAAACCCCAGCAGACGTTTGTAATGCAGCTGGCTGCTAATATTGATGACAACAGTACTAACATTACTAACAAGGCTTATTAAAAATCCATGCGTTTATTTGTCTTTTCAATAAAAAAAACAAAACAAAACAACAACTGAAAAGTAAAATCCCTTTATTAAAACTCATCAATATACACTCAGAGTATCAGTCTCAAACAATCAAGGTTATTTTTTTTCCACACAACCGATTTGATCAGCCTTTTGTTGGGCTGCTTGTTACATTGTAGATTACAATTAAACACATTGTGTTTATAGCAACAAGATTAAACTGTTCAAGCAAAGAGCAAATATACCGAATTTAATGGATGAAAAATGAGACATGTTTTAACATGGGCCCTTTTTAATGAGTGCATGGTAAGTATGTAAGTAACATAACAGGAGGATAGGCAGTAAATTTTTTTTTTTACTTCATAAAGTATTAAATGAAAGGTGTTCAGTATGCAAAAAAAAAAGATGCAGAAACTTTACTTTCTGATTCTACTTTATTTCAAACTTAAACGTAAGTATAGCAAAAATACTGAGGGAATTCAAAGTACAAATACGTCAAACCCATTGTAGAGCCCCTCCCAAATCATGAGAAAAGGTTAACTTGAAAGTCTACGTGCCACTGGTTTAACGTTTACCAATAATATTGTACTGTAATATATATATATATATATATATATATATATATATATAATAACATAAAAGAAAAACCTACCTAAGTGCTATGTGTCCATTTAAATTAGCCTGTACAGCAGTATGCCTTCAGATTCCTTTTAAAAGTGCAGCCTCATATTGATTCTTTTTTCTTTTTGGGAGGTTCTTTGTAGGACATCAGATCAGGAACCAAATTGATATTCATGCCGTAGGCTAAAAGGGACTGTAGACTTAAAGCGAGAGTAGTTAAAACAGCTCTTTTCAGTCACAGGATGAACTGAGGAACTCTGAGTCATGCAGCCGTGTAACAGCCTGCGGTTGCTTTACTCGGTTGCCCTTTAATAATTTAACGTGGTTGTTTTTTGTGTTAACTAATCTGTGCAGGCCCACGCTCCTGACTGGTGCTTGCATATATCTGCCCATCATCCTGTCTTCCTCACCTGTCTGCTCCTTATGAATTATACCTACTGCCAGTTTCATTGGTCTGGTGCCTGGTAACCTGCTGCTAATCAGGGCAGCTGTGATTTAAAACAAAAGGTCGGACCCATGCGTCAGTGTTGTTTGCCACTGGGAAAGGTTGTTGCTTGGTACTTTGGTAAAGTAAAGCTTTCTACATTTTGACTACATTTATTAGCGACACGAGTTTTGAGGATGATACTCACTTGTGTAACTTTTGTCCTGAACATGCAGACTAATCAGTTTGGATTTCTTTTATTCTCTTAATTAGAATTTTAGCGTTTGCAGTCCTGCAACAGTCCTTTCTGTTTTATTTCACTGCACCGCACCACCCCCGCCACCTCCCTACCAACACCCCAAATAAAGTACTTAACTCTAACCCTTTTCATTCTTTACCTCCCCCTTTACCCCTCCTCCCCCCAGTGAGCTGGAGTCATAACAAGTGGACTCCAAGAACAAAAACATGAAATTGAGGAAATGAGCGCAACAGATCCCCATTACCTAAAAGCAGTGTAAAAATTAATCAGTTTGCCTTTGAAAAGCAATGAAGTAAAACTCAGATTAGTGAAAGCATTTAAAAGTTCTTTAACTTTCACCATTGCATTAAACTTTAGGAATTAGAGACTCTTTGTGCTATACTTCTTCTGTTATCTTGCAGGAAAGCTTTTAAGTTGTTTTGAACACTGTTAGCTTTCGTGGCTGTTGCAGACATCAACTAATAAGTATTACAACTACTGCCGCTGTTTCCTGCTGCACAGACTGATAGTGCAGTTTGAGTGAGCTGTTACTATAATGTAAAATATTAGAGTGCCATTAAGACATCGCCTCGTACTTTCCACCGCCATCAATTTTACTGCAGCACCACTTCCACGGCATCTTGTAGAGAACTTAAAGAACAGATGCTGCCTGATACAATCTTCTTGAAGGTCAATCTGGTCACTTAGCGAACCACTTTGCAGCTTCTAAACCAGTATACACCAGTAATATTTTAATTATTTTGTATTTTCAAGCATACATTGTTCTCAGTTTAGCTCCAGTTAGTGCAGTGTAAAACAACTGACATGATCTGTGAGATGGATCACTTATCACGAGGGAACACGTAGCTTACAGTATTTTTAACTTTCATTAATTGAGGTGTTTTGTCTAGTTTATATCAGTGAGAGTGCTGTTTGCATATCCCCATAACCAACATGACGCTTTTTCATCATCTACTGTGAAATGTTGGTTTCTCTAACCCCCCCCCCCGGCCGGCGTTGGCCTTGTTTCCAGTCCTGGGAAGTTGTGTATTGACACTAATGCTTTAGGACCTCTGTAGATCATTTTTGACAGGAGCTTTTATGGTTGGAACTTTGTGTTCTTATTTTATAAAATTACATCTGTGATGAAGTTTCTTTTCTCTCTTTCTCAGTGAACACAGCTTGATATAGTGACGTTGTGATGGTGTCCTAACATTTGATTTGTTTTTCAGCTCTATGCACTGTCCCCTTAGAAACCTTCAGTCTAGCCATGATTTAAAGCTGAGAAAGCCCCTCTTTGGTTAGAATAACATTATGACTTTTATCACTTTGACTTATTTCTGGTGCCACCTTTCCCACTCTCCCACTGCTACTTAGCAAGAATTGCTATGTTGGAAACTTGAAGCACAGCCATATTTGGGTGAACAATGGCTGCAAGTGTATTTACCTGGTGATTTGATCTAATCCACATCCACATTTCATCTGAAAGCCCCTTCCATGGAAGCATACAGCTCAGAAAACCTTACCGTTGTACAAAGGAGTTTGGTTGCTGAATACAAAGTACTGCAAATTTGGAATTTCTTTAAATCTGGGGGGAAAAAGTTATTACATTTTTAATGAGGCCATTTAGCATATTTAGTTCTACACAAATGTTTTGTATTTTGGAATTTAAATTGGCAGAATGTATTCAAAATGCAAAGAAGTAATTAAAAAAATGGAAATATAATTACACATCTTTCTTTTGATAATCTGATCATGTAATCCCGATTAAATGTAATCCATTATAAAACACCTCTGTCTATGGGTTTATTATGAAAGAAGTAGTTGGAAATAACTCCATGAAAACCAGTGGAGTTAGGATTTAAGAGTGATATAACGCAAAGTTAGCCTATACTGTAACGGTAAAACCCTTTTAGAGCAATAAAAACTCTGATCAGAAGGCAACGTGCTGTTGATAGTGCTCTCTTGGCAGGTTTCTCAGAAAGGCGCTCAGATATTTAATGTCTTCAAATATCCCCACAGACAAATGACTGCAAGTTCGATAGAGATAAGCCAGAGAAAAGCTCTGGCAAGGCATCTCTTATTCATCTGTAGTTTCCTACCTTGATTTGATATAAAATATAGAAAATAATGTTTATTTTTTTCAAATATTAACAGCAATAAATAAACAGCCATTTTCTATCATTTGCAGGATTACAGTATTACAGCCCTCATTTCTTTATATTTTCCTAGGAAAATGTAAAACTGGTGCACAAGTTTAGTCAAACATCTGCAAACATACATAGAAATACAGTATGTAAACTGCATTTGTACAAATTTAATGAGCTTGAAAGTCAATATATGGTGTGACCGCGTTTATTCTTCATCATAGCCTGAACTCTCTTAGACAAGCTTTCCGGTAATTTCCTTGGGAATAGTTCTCCAGGCTTCTTGAATGACATTCAAAGCTCTTGTTTGGATGTTAGCTACCTTTTGTTCCACTTTCTGTCAAGATGATCGTAGACTGCTTCAATAACGTTGAGGTCCTGGCTCTAGGGAGGCCAACCCATAACTGATAGTCTTCAGTTGTATGGTTTTCTATCCAGGTGTGCTTTTAGTGCATTGGCAGTGTGTTTGGGATCATTATCATGAGGAACAAATTAAACTACTGCCAATCAGATGTTTTCCAGATAGTATTGCATGGCTGATGCTCAAAATGACAACAATTTTGATAAGATCCCCAAGACCACTGGCTGAAATGCAGCCCCAAACCCCAAACCATGACAGAGCCTTCACCATGTTTTATAGATGGCTGTCGACAGTCCCTGTTGTACCTCTCTCCTGACCTCTTCCATAGATATTGGCAACAATTTAACCAAAAATCCATATTTGGCTTCATCACGCAAAAGACCTGTTCCTGCTGATTTTCAGTCCAGTTCTTGTGTAATTTGGCATACCTTAATCTTTTCTCTGCATTTCCCTTCCCTAAGAATGACTTATTGACATCCACCCTTTCACTGAGACCATTTCTGATGAGACTCCGTCAAAATCGTTGGATCAGCTGAAGGGCCAGATGCATCTGTCAGGTCCTATGTCAGGTGGATTTTTTTTCCCCTTCCATCTCTTTAGAACATGAGTTTCATATAGTTCAGCCTAGAACTTGTCGAGGGTTCATTTGTTTTGTCCTCCACTTATTCAGGTTCACATTTTTCAAGCGCACACACCACGCTGAGATGTACCAAATTTTTGGCTATCAGCTCTTTGAGGCTTTTTTGTTTGTTTGTTTGTTTTGGCTAAAGGCTGCCTAAAGATATCATTTCAGTAGTGGCCTTCAAATGAGTAAAAAAGCAGCCAGTGTCCAGATAAAAACTTTGAACTTTTGCACAGTATTGTCCCATTCATGCAGGAATGTTCGATAACCTTGTTTCCAAATACAACCCTGCATGTCTTGTTACACGTTGCCACGGTGTCAGCCTTGGCACAGACTCATAAACAATCGAGCCAAGGACTGTTTAGTTGGATGTGGTGGCTGTTTTGTTAAACGTAACATTAATATCATCAACTGGCTTATAGATGCCGACTCATTTAATAATGGACTAATGGACAGAGTAAAAAACGTGACCGCAAAGATTAATTAGGTAAAATCATTATTCGTAACCCCAAACGGTACAGTGCTGCCTTCACGGCTGCTACGTACACAAATAATTGAAGACGAATCGTGAACTTACGAGCTTTAACTGTCCTCATGCTGTGGGTGAAGTGGCTTTCGTTGGATTTATACAAACAAAATAAAGTGTGTATGGTTTTTCCTCATGACCCGAGCGCTTTACTCCTACCACTAAGAGTTAAAAGTTGCTAATTTCCGGTAGCTGTAAACGCAGCATCACTGACGTCTCCTCCTCCTCCTGACCGCTGGAGCTGTTTGTAAGTGTTAAGTAAGTTCTGATTGCAGAGCCAGTGGCTTAACTTCTACGACTGCATGGTATGCGATGGGTGAAGAAGGGCTGATAGCATTGGTTGTCCGCAGAGGGTTTCATAGCAAGGCGAAGCTAACGGAGCAGCTAATCCCTAAACCAGCGTTTTTGCTACCGTTAGCTTAAGCTAGCTGTTGCTGTGTATTCGGCTGCAGCCGACGACAGCTCAGATGTTTCACTGAGAACATCCATGTTTTATGTGAGCCAGCGGAGCTGCATAAACAGGCTGAGGGCGAATCAGCAGGTGAAACCGGTTCATGGGTTTTCGGTGTCTCAGTACTGGATAATAGCTCCCCGGTATTGCCCAGCAGTACCCGTGACGGGACCCCGGGCTGCTGGACTGAAGTGAAGGACGTCAGCGCCATCTACTGGTGCAGTTCAAGTCATGTCAAGTAGCTTTATTGTCATTCCAACCATGTGCAGCGGTACAGTACACAGCGAAACGAGACCTCCAAGACCATGGTGCTACATATGACATATAACAGACAATCAACACAGGACTACATAATGTGCAAAAAACCCAAAACAAAGACAGTGCAACACCAGACAGAACAGAACGATGCAGACACAAGACGGAGCACTAGAAATGTGCAAAAGACTGAGTGTTGTGCAAAAAGTAACTTGGTGTATGAAGGTGTGTGTGTGTGTGTGTGTGTGTGTGTGTGTGTCAGTCCAGTCACCGAGTGTTCAGGAGTTTGACAGCTTGGGGGACGAAACTGTTCCACAGCCTGGCAGTGAGGGCCCGAATGCTCCGGTACCTCTTGCCAGAAGGCAACAGGGTGAAGAGTGTGTGTGGGGTGTGTGGGGTCCTCCACAATGCTGGTGCCTTTGCGGAAGCAGCTGGTGCGATAAGTGTCTGTGATGGAGGGAAGAGAGGCTCCAATGATCTTCTCAGCTGCTCTCACTATCCGTTGTAGAGTATTGCGATCCGATACGGTGCAGTTACCATACCAGACAGTGACGCAGCTGCTCAGGACGCTCTCAATAGTCCCTCTGTAGAAGGTGGTGAGAATGGATAGTGGGCGATGGGCTTTTCTCAGCTTCCGCAGGAATTAGAGACGCTGTTGGGCCTTCTTAGTTATGGAGCTGGTGTTGTGGGAGCTGTAGGCAGTTATTTTGTATGGAAATGTATTGACCATTGTGCAAAGAATCTCAAAACCCACTGCAGTTAGAGGTTTTAGTAAGTCCATAAGTGGCTATCACCTCAAAATATGGGTTTATCTAGGTGAAAGTTTAAAAATGAACTTTAAGAAGAATGTAAAGATCCAAGATAAATATGCAGATGTCTTGCTATAACTTAATATGTGTATGAAACAAATACAAAAAAGTGTTTTTTAAATTATCGATTTATTTATTTTGTTATGAATGTATTGAATTGATTTGTTGAAGAATAATTCTTCTGCTACAAATGTATAAAGTATTACATTAAGTACATTAATAATTGTTACCAAATTTGAAGTAGTACATTGCCTGATCCAGTTACAGATAATAAATCTTGTAGTTACATCTGTGTGTCGCCACATTTTTGGCTGCACTTCTTCACATTCAAATCCTCAGTTTGTTCTCTTTAAAGACATTAAAATGATTTCATGAGAGTAAAGTCACCCAAAGGCACAAAGCAAAAAGAGCTTTTAACAGCTAATTTGCCAGACTACATTCTCCAGTTTGGGGTGTAGGTGATAACTGATGTCTTGTCAAAGAGCAGGACTTTGTCCTGTACTAGAATGATAAAAACGAAGTTGATCCTTGTGGATGAACTGAGCAAAAAGTCATAGTGACAGCAGCAAATGTCTGGCAGGAAGCTACAGGTTGCACTGGGAAAGCAGAAGTAAACTAACTCACTTTCTTTTAATTGCCTTTCTTTTTGTGCAGCATGAGCGTTGCACGACAGGTCCTGAACTGCTCCAGTTTTACACGTCGTTCAGCTCACGTAACCTGCAGAAAGAGGTTTACCACTTCTCAGGTAACAGCACTTTAAAAAGACTTGAACCGAGCCACCCGGTGTTTGTGACATGTGGTCGTTAACTGGCGGGACACACTGATTGAACTGATTTGTTAGCGACGTTTGTAGATGTACGACTGCAGAAGCTGCACGGCCACCGAGCAAAGTCCTGGAACGTTGACGTTTTCTCGAGATTCAACTAGTTGATGATTATTTTACCACCACCCCAGTTTCCTCTGTGTCGGATGAATCGAAAATTGTTAAGCAGTGGAAGTTGTCACACTTTTTTGTGTTTTGTTGCAGCACATAATGGTGTCACGGCACACGCACGCCAAAAGAATCGAAGGACTGGACAAAAATGTGTGGTGAGTGAAGCATTTGTATGGTTTTATAAGAGATGGCAGGAGTTCTGTTAACAGATGGCTCATCAGGTTAGAGGAGTAATGCAGCAGTTTTTCCACTCCAGCAGCTCATTGTGCTTTGTGTCATTGGTGTGAGTATGAAAGGGAACTTTATGCAAAACACTCGAGGACAGTGTAGTACAAGTTATTTCCCATCGCTGCTGCGTTTGGCTTTAATGTCAGAGCGTTTGTGAGTTTGTTCCAGTACATTTTTTTTATTTTCCTAGTTTGAATGGTCCTAACATCCCTTCATAGTATCTGGCGTCCATAATCCAGACGGTCAAAATATGAAATTGGACCGCGCTCTATTTAGTGGAGAGCATTTGGAGAGCTTATGCCATTTTCAACAAAGTATTATTAGTATTAGTATTATTTTTTTGGCTGGTCTGTGTTTTGTTTGATTTTTGTACCAGTTTGAAACATAAAAATATGCCATTAAAAAAAACAGTTTAATCAAATAGCAATAGTTAATTAAATTAAAAAAAAACCCACTATAAATATTATATAAAAACTAAATAAAATATAAATAAAAACAAAAAAGCTTTCTTAACTTCAGTCAGCATCTTTTGGAGCTAATAGCTTGTAGCTAAAATTATGAGCAGATTAACAGCTGGCCACATGGAATGTGCAAAATAAGTTATAAAAGCATATGTTTCTTCACTGGTTTCTTCTTTTTTTGCCCTCTGGTCAGAAATATGTACTGATTTCTGTTGTTTCTAGTAAAGCTTTCTCCCCGTCTTACTTCAGGGTGGCTTTCACGGCGCTGGCAGCCGACCCATCTGTTGTTAACCTGGGTCAAGGCTTTCCAGACATCCCTCCGCCTTCTTATGTTAAGGAGGCGCTAGCGAAGGCCGCGTCAGTCGACCGGATGAACCAGTACACCAGAGGCTTTGTGAGTCTTTGTAGACCACAATCTGCAGTGTTTCGTGTGTTAAAACTCCCATGCAATCTTAATGAATCCTGCATTATTATGAGAGATTTGCAGTAACTACGTTGCTCATCGTTTTTCTTTTCTTTATCTTCTGTTGTGTTCTGATTGAAAAGGGGCATCCGTCCCTGGTGAAGGCCCTCTCTCAGGTGTATGGGAAGGTCTACGGACGTCAGATTGATCCCTTAAAAGAAATTCTGGTCACGGTTGGTGGTTATGGTTCCTTATTTAGCGCCATCCAAGCTCTAGTGGAAGAAGGGGATGAGGTGAGGACGTCTCTCCCTTGCTTCATATTCAGAAATGTTCATATTTACGTCCATAAACGTGCTCACTTAACCTTCACTGTGTAATTTGCCTTCTTCCAGGTCATCATTATTGAGCCTTTCTTTGACTGCTATGTACCTATGGTTCGTATGGCCGGGGCCAAGCCCGTGTTGATACCGCTGAGGCTTGTAAGTATGGCCGTGTGTTTAGTTTGCATCCCCAAACACAACTTACCCTGCAAAAAATAAAATAGCCTGTTGTGTACAACGTAGAATCAGTGGTGGTAAGCTTAAATTGTCTTTTATGGAGATGAAGTTATGCTTGGACTTTCCAGATGTAAGTGACAAGAATTCTGAGTTAAATGAAAAGCGCGAGGGGTTTATAGGTCTAAAAGATATAGAAGATACAGCACCTAATGTTTTATTTCAAGTAGCTTCCCCAGTATCTTTTTTTTTTTTTTTGGGGGGGGGTTTGTTTGTTTTAATATCACTGTTAACTGAGTACAGTATCTTTTGACTGTTGAAATCCTTGTTAAATAGCGATTTTAAACTAACTACTAGCGTCAGAGCCACATAAAAATAAAAACAAACCTAGAAAAATAAGGTTTTGTGTTTTCATTTACAAAGCTATGTAATTTGAAGGGAAGAAACAGGAGGGAAAAAAATGTGAAGACTGAAACTTAAGAATGATTTCTGGGTCTGGCTTTGTTAAGCTGCATTATTATTAGATAGGACAGTGTGAGGAGTGAGGGCGGATTCCAGTAGATGGTCTGAGCTGGGATGCGGGATACTCGGGATACGAATCATCCGCTCAACCAGGTGAAGCGTCGTAGTTCCCCAATAATTTCTTATTCAGATTTTTTTTTTTTTTAAGCCCCAAATTTTGAGCATTTATTCTCCAATATGTGTAATAAATCTGGGAAATCCTTAAAGTTAAGATAAGCTGTTGAGAAGATATACTTTGTTTTTTCCAGAGGTGAAGAAATTCCTGTTTATGTTAAACATAACTCATAACAAAATAACTTCAATAAAAAATAGCTCAATAAAAAAAAATGCAGTACCTCTGTCTGGTAAAAGTATACAGTTGAGGTACTTAATTAAATGGAAAAAATAAAGACAATTAAGATAAAGGAGCTCAGTATGTAAAAATCTAAGTAAAATACAATAGGACACAATGTAAAAAGCTGGATGATGCAATAAGTGGCTGCATAAAGTACAAGAGTTCAATAAATCAGAATAAAACAGAACAAAATGGCTTAACATTGATCGTTAAGTGCTGTGACAGCAAAGAGTTGAAATAAGCTATTAACATGAGAAAACAGATGAGTCACTGTTACAAAGATGTGCTGCACTGTAACGAGTTCATCTGGTCTACCTGCTGCTCTGGACTGACCATGTTAGCGGACGTCAGTATCTGTAAGACAAATCTTCAACATTTCAGAAGTCTGGAAAGAAGACGATCACAAGCGCCGACTGGTTTCTGGACCCAGATGAGCTCGCAGGTAAATTCAACTCTAAGACAAAGGCCATCATCCTCAACACTCCCAACAATCCCATCGGAAAGGTAAGCACACAGCTAAGTCATCGGTCACTGTGTTTGACAGAGCCACTAAGAACGTGACGAGTTCCTGTCTTCTTCCTGCAGGTTTTCACCAAAGACGAGTTGCAGATGATCGCAGACCTCTGCATTAAACATGACACTCTGTGCTTCAGCGATGAGGTTTATGAGTGGCTCGTCTACAGGGGGCACCAGCATGTCAAAATTGGTATGTGTATTGGTCATCGTGCATTTCTGACTGAAAAAGCACCAGTCGGTGTCGTCCCTACAAGGTTTGGAGTGTTTAAACACTCGGTAACATTTATTTAGAGTTCAGACGGTAGAAATCATCCACATGTCCTCGTAGATGGTGCTGAAATCATGATAAATTACGGCGGCTGTTTTGGCCGGCAAGGCAATGGCTGTGACTTGAAATGTAATTGGGAGCGACGGCCGTGTCCGTCTCGGCCACTGTATTCAAGATTGTGGGACAAAATGACGTCTTCCACAAACTGGCGCCTGCTCCTGTGTGTTTTTAATATATTAATTCTACGTTTATGACTGTGCACCAAACTGCTGAACATGATTACACACTAAACATTGTATATTTAAGAGTACAACTTTTTTTTTTCCTATTAAATAACCTAAAAAAATTACTTGCCGTACCTTTTAAAGTGTTTTTTTTTTGTATAAATCAGCACAATTGAGGAAACATAAGCATAAATTGTTTTTTTCTGCATGAATGTCTACTCTTTATGTTCGTGGTGTAAAAATATGATTTCACAGCTTTTGACTTTTCTGACATTTCAACATTGTTTTCAGCGACTCTGCCTGGAATGTGGGATAGAACTCTTACTATCGGCAGTGCAGGAAAGACGTTTAGTGTGACTGGATGGAAGGTAAGTCGTGTTAAGCCGTGTTCTTATTTAACAGTGACCTATTTAATCACTTACTTGACCTTGTTGTGACATTTGTATCTTCTAGCTTGGTTGGTCTATTGGACCTGAGCACTTGATGAAGCATCTTCAGACCGTCATGCAGAATTCCCTGTACACCTGTCCCACACCTCTGCAGGCAAGTCCTCCAAACGTCTCAGTTATGCAGGCTCTTGATTTTACTTCAGTTCTAAACTTGTGTTTCTTGTCAGGAGGCAGTGGCACAAGGCTTACTCCTAAACTATGAGCTGATGGATCAGCCTGAGTGTTACTTCACTTCACTGGCAGATGAACTTGAAGGAAAGAGGGACCGCCTGGCCGCCATTGTGGAGGAGGCTGGTATGACTCCCGTGATTCCAGAGGGAGGCTACTTCATGCTCGCGGATGTCACCGCTCTCAGTGAGTTACTGCAATTTTAAACTGACATCGCAAAAACGCTTTGTTAGCTAGCTAACGAAACAAATTGACGTAACAAAGACGGTTACATCAATAGCTTTTTCATACGTGTCATCCCCGACTTTGTCTGCTATTTTTTTTTTTTTTTTAATGTTGAAGACTGCGTGTGTGTCTGTTGGTTTCAACATTCTCGGACTGATT
>VVHJ01009394.1:6392-18066 GCA_015107715.1 Tylochromis polylepis | reverse complement strand
CTGAGGGAGCGGTCATAGGAAGCGCTGAACACTTTGGTCTGGTCGGGGGTGGAGATGACGGCCAGAGCGTAAACTGTTCCCACGTGACCCGTCAGGGTCCGCACTTGCTCCTTAGACTCAATATCCCACACCTAGGGAGGACACACAAACATCACCATCCTTCCCTCCTAGATTATGATCACAAACACACACAGAAAAAAGAGAGCTCTTTTGCTGGTCCCAGGAAGCAGCTTTGTAGCAAATTCCCCAGCTTGACTGCTTCAGATCATGTCAGATGGACTTACTACAGTCTTTGTGATAGTAATCTGAACTTTCACAGAAAAACCTATGCAACTATGAGATCAGTGTGTCCAACGGGAAAGGACCAGTGATACGGGCTTAGCTGCTGCCAAGAAAGATAGAAGAAATGAAAGAGTGCGTGTCTTTCTGCCTTACGTGGATGAGGTTTTCATAGGTGCCACAGACGATGTGGTGGTTGGTGACAGCAATGGAGTAGACGCTGCCACCACTGGTCTGCAGGACGTGAACACACTCCAGAGAGCGGATGTCCCAAATCTGACACACAGAGACAGAAAAGGGGAAGCAGTTCAGTAGAAAAAAAAGAAAAAAGGAGCATGAGGGAAAGTCCTTGACAACAGGGGAATGAACACAGCGTACACACACACGCTCGGTTATCTGCAGTGGAAAAAGTGAGTTACTCAGCAGCTGGAAGCCATCGATTTTCATCCACACTGAAGCACGTGGTTTAACTGGCCAATTACAACACAGCACTGAAAAAATTTAGGAAGCTGTAACCACAATAATTCATAGATGACTCTGATAACTCATAAGTTATGAAAAATATGAAGTTTCTGTGGGTTGTGTATTCAATGAGTCATATTCACAGTGCACAGCACAACATGACTGACTGACAGGAGAGCAGAGGAACAAAGTCCTCTGCAGAGAAAAACATCCAGGAGTTATTCTGAAACCTCTATTTAAACTTGCTTTCAGTGATTTAACTTTATAAATATATGGCTAACAGGTTACATGATCACTGATTTGAACGTTGCAGGCTACCTGCTGAATATTGCACTCATTCTCCCGTCATCTCTGATTTGATCTCCACCAGCTCCTTATGGAAACATGCTGTTTTTATGCCATTAGAGGCCAATTATTTTTTCCCTTTGCCTGTTATATATTTATACGTTTTCAAAAGCTCTCAAATAAAATGAAGAGAAGTACAGTAAAAACATGCAGATAGATGACGAGAACTGTAGAATACAACTCTGAAGTGTCACCAAAAGCAAAACCTCTCTCACCACATCTAGTCACTCTAACTATTATTACTGCTATGTAAAAATAATAGTGAATGCAGCCTTTTTCCCCAACATGAATCTGCCTCAATGCTCCACAGAGTCAGAGTAAACATTTACCCATTACAGCCTCATAAATGTCTTCAATATTATGCTTCTAGAGACTTATTAACCCAAATACAATATTCAATAATGATTCCACCTAGAAATTCCTGAAGCATGAATGGATTTTGGTGAAAGAAAAACCAAATTAATACAATGTGAGCATAAAATCAAAGAGCTGAGCCAGGATTGAGTTTTTAAACTGGAGAACTCATTTTTGTTGTATTCTAGCAGAGCACTGTATGGACTGATTTCACCGCAGTTAATAAGGAGAGTGTGTTTAACATTGTGATCCCACAAAAAAGTCCTTTTTGTCTCAATGTTTTCATACTATCCCACAAAAATAATACCACTGAATGACTCTAATTAAACAAACTATATCCAGGGATCAAACAGACCTTTGGGAACTTTTTAACCAGTCTCTGTCAAATGTACGAAACTGCCAAAATATTTAAAAGCTTAACTGCCAATGAATACTGCCAACATTTATCAGAACCATTTCTGTGGCAAACATTTTCTAAACGGCTCCACCAGTTGAAGTGATGGCTAGAGACCAACTGCTCTGCTCACAGGCGTCACATAACGGAGCGCCGGCTACTTCATCTGTGCTTTCATCTCTCTTCCCTCATCCGTCATTCTTCCACAGACGTCCTTCATTCCTACAACCAGTCCCTCTCGCTTTGCTCTCCGTTTTCTCTTCAACGTCCCTGAGGTAGTCATTAGTGGCCAACTGCAGCAAGACAGTGAGACGCACACATACACAAACACACAACATGAAACAAGCCCAGTCAGACACAAACAGGCATTCCAAGTACTTTGAACAGTCAGGAAGTGAATGAAGCCGACACACAAACTTTTCTCAGTGCTGAGAACATGACCGAGGGGATATACTCATGGATGCAGTATACCCCAGCAGCTGTAACTGCACACAGGGGTTCAGTACTCTAACGAACACCCAGAGAATGCTGAGGAACATTTCTGAAAACAAAGCTGGAGACCTTGACCTAGCTCAAAACACTAGCAGCAGCGCCTGCATTTAAACTGAAATGTGTTTTTGGCTGTTCGGCCAGCTCTGCGTGTCCATCTTCCTCCGGATGTTTCTTTTATTTTTACACATTGGCTCCAAAATTATCAACCACCACCTTCCAAATCCCACTCTAATCTGTCCCTGCCAAACACAACGCTTTCAAATGTTCACTTTGCCGCATCTCACGACCAAACTAAGAACATTTTGGATTACAACATGAAAAAGAACCAGCCTAGAATAACCATTTAATAAGCTCTGATCCCCTACCTGTTGTTGCTACATCAAACTTGCCATTTTAGCACAACACACATGTGCAAAATGTAACAGCGACAGATTTAGTGCTGAAAATTCTTGAAAACAGATTTTTCTGCAGGAAAAGTCACTGTTGCTGTTGTGATGCCACAAGCAGATTTCTACCAGCAAGCTATTGGTAAAATTGTACAAAATTATCTTCAGCTGACATTTTCAAGTTGACGGATATTTTCTTATAATACACTCTGAAATCTAATTTACTGATAAAACACTGCAATTTATAAAGCTAGAGCATTCAATTCAATTCAAATATCTTTAACTCCAATATAAGACTTAAATAGTTTGAAGGAAAAGAATTATTTTGCTGGTGTAACAAATGTGACAGAAAAATTAAAAATGATTTTGTTAATTGCCATTACTGTTTTGGGCAGCTGTGAAATAAACCTTACATTGTGTGGTGGTCTAATAAATTTGATCGGGACCGTATGTATCAAATTCAAATAAGCAAAACTTAAAGACAGTCTTGATGTTTAACATAATATCACAAAGGAATCCAGATCCAGACATCCTTCTGGCTCCAAGGACTCAGTTTGTGCATAAAGTGGAGGGAATTTTCCGCCTTGGTGGAAATATTCAGTCTCGTAATGCTTTTTTTATTTTGCTTTAATCATTTATAGCTGCCGAGTTATGATTGGACATAAGTAGGTAAAACAGCCCACAAAGTTGAACATTGCTCTTTCTTACCTTGATGGTCTGATATGAGCCGCTGTACAGGTGGTTCTGGGAGGCCACCAGCGCTCTAACCCAGTGATTCAGTCCTGTCAGCTCCTTCTTCAGCTTCAGTTCTGTACCCACGATGTCCCAAACCTACACACACACATGCACACGAAGAGAAAATTCCCTGAACTAACAGAAGAGAAAAAAAAAAGTACTGGATTCAAAGTTCACAAGAGAATTGTCAATAAAATTATAAAAATACCTGATGGTGTTATTGGAAATTTAAAAAACAAACAAACAAACAAACAAAAAAGTTTGGTAAAACATTTGTTTACTTGAGTAAAACATGGCAATTTTAAATACTGGACTCAATACATTTTCAGCTTCACCTTCATCAACATACCACGACAAGCTAGATTCTCACACAGGAGGAGCACTCACACTAGTCAAACGAACCGCGCTTTGGTGGTCAAACGCACTCAGGCACGGTTCAAACTGCCTAGTGTGAGTACACCCTTAGAGTGGCCATGCTTTGGCATGACCTTAAACAGGAGTTCATGCTGGAGATCCCTCCAATGTGGCTGAACTACAACAATTCTGCAAAGAGGAGTGGGCCAAAATTCCTCCACAGTGATATGAAAGACTCGCTGACAAATATCATAAACACATGCTTGTCACAACCAGTTATTACATTTAGAAAGGAAATTACTTTTTCACATTGTCCCAGGCAGTTTGTATAACTCTTTTCCTTTAATAAATGAAATCATCATTTAAAAATTGCATTTTTTTTTTTTTTTAATTTACTCTGGTCATCTTTTTCTAATGCGAAAAGCCATCTGATGATCTGAAACATGTTAAAACAAAACACCCCCCCTCCCCCCAACAACAAGCAAAAAAACCAAAGAAATCAGAATCCATTTACACAGCTCTGTAGAAGTGAAAACATTCAAGTGTATTATGTCACTGAACTGATGTTGAGAAAGGCTGTGTGAAGGGGGTTGGAGTGGAGGGAGGGAAAGCCTAAAGTAAGGAAAGTCCCTTGTGTGGGAACACTGACATCACAGACATACAACACTAATTCATCCTCTGCTTCTCTGTCTGTCATTAAAGGCTACAGTCCAAGTAGATTTATTTCCACACACATTTTTATATTCTTTGCAGATGTCAGCTGTGCAGGATTTAGGCAACTGCATTTACTTCTAAAGATCTGAAAACCATAAAATAACCCAGCATGCACTGTGCAAAATATATTGAACATAACAGTACCTTGATGGCCTTGAGGGAGCCGCTGAACAACATGTTGTGGGAGGAGACCAGTGTACATACAGGGTTGTCATGGGCACGGATAGTATTGACTTTCTGGAGTGTCTGAATGTCCCACACCTACACAAGATGCACAGTTAGAGGGAAAATGCATAACACAAATAAATGAGTTTCTAGAGATATGAAAACATTCCAACATGAAATTTTATAAGCCTGGTCCTACAAGAGGGAGGAAGCAGAGAGGTAAATGTTACTTACAATGATGGTGCAATCTGCTGAGCCACTGTATAGCCTGTTACTATGGAGAGGAAAAAAATACAACTGAGTCCTCCGTTAAGATCCCCGCCAGCTGATAGAAATCCAATGATTACAACATGTGTGTTTGCATGTGTGAATTACGTTACCCTTGGATACACAGAGCCAGCACGATGCCATCATGACCCTCCAGGGTTTTCTGACATTTGTAGGTGGTGCAGGTGTCCCACACCTTAGAGGAAGAGAAGCAATGCATAAACATATTGTTTAAAAAAAGTCATTACTTAGAATGTCTGTACATAACTTCCACCCACAACCCTCTTTTGTAGAAATCTGGAATTACAGAGTTGTTGTTATCTGAATCTCTTTGGAAATAGGAGTGAGCAGGCGAAATTAGCACATGTACAAAAACGTGTAAATGAGTGTAGCCTTTACCTTAATTGTCTTATCAGAAGAGCCAGAGAAGAGCAGGTCTCCAGTGGAGTAGACACAGAGACACCAGACGGGACCCTGGTGGCCCACAAATGTCCCCTTACACTTGAAGATCTGCTGGGGGTCGTATGCTACACACAGGCAGAAAGACGGCATAGACTGGATTTGTATTTTTCATTGGAGAAACAGTATGAGGAAAATAACTGAAACAAGAGGTTAAGAACAGGATGGAAAGGTGGATGAGGAAAAGGGAAGTGGAAAAGAGTGAGTGAGGGGGAGGAGGGACATCCTGAGAGCTACAATTTTAATTTCAGGTTAAAGGTTTCACAGATTTTCACCCACTGCTGAGAGAGGTGAAGAGTAAAGGCAAACAGACACTTACAGCCCAGGATTCCCATGTTGAGCCTGGCGTTGATGTGGGACAACTCATCCTGTAGGGACAAAGTAAGTGTAAATGTATAATATTTCAGAAACTAAGCTTATTACTCACATTAACTCCAGTTCAATCATTCTGGCCTACAAAATCTGTTTTTCTATGGCTTCATACAAAAAATGCCTCTGAAAGCCACACACACACACACACTTACGTTAAGCATGGAGGCATCTCTACGAAACTCCATCAGGTCTTCGCTGAGCTTGCTCTGGTTCTCATCCAGCACATCTGAAACACATGCAGACACACAAGGTCTTTAAGAAGATGATAAAAGCTTTAAAAAGCACAGCTGAAATTGTTGGACTCACTTAACATCTATAAACAAATACAGCATTAGAGTTGATGCATGGAAATCAGATTTACAATTTTTTTTTTGTTGCCTGTCCTGTTCACTACTTTAGCAATCACAATTGTTGTCTGAAGGCCAAGAAAGATGCCCAACGGATGTATTTTTCCAAGCGGTTCGTTATGGCTTTGCCATATTGGTCCATTTGATTGATCTTAAAATAAAATCAATGAATTAATGAATAATAATAAAGTTATTTCAAACTGGACAGACATGACTGGGGGATAAGAAAGAAAGAAAGAAAGCAAGAGGGACAGTGAGAGAAAACACACACACAAAAAAATCCACTGTTGAGAGAAAAAAAAAAAACCAAGCAAAAAGAGAACACCACAATAGGGAGACCACAGCAACAACCTAGATAAGTGTAAGTAACAGTAAATACTGAAGATTGAATGTTACTGAGCAGCACGCAAGACCGACAGCGCACGATATGCTTTGAGGTAGCAGCCAAGGAAGATACAGTTTGTGTCTGTGAGCACCCGTGTGTACAGCTGTGTGCGTGAGAGCGCTTGTATTCAAAAGGTTTCTCCATGTCGCTATCTGCGAGAGGGTGTGGGGAGCCATAGCCCCACCCCCCAGGGGATGAAACAGGGATGGAGGAGATCCAGGCCGCAGACATCCAGAGGCCAACCCAGAGCGCGAGAGCCCAAGGAGGATCAGATTTACAATTTTAAATTGAGTGTTTTTTTCCCTTTATCCACAATGATCCAAAAACTCTGCCAGCTACACTTTGCATTTCAATTTAGGTTTGCTATGGTTATACCTACCACTTTAAAAAAAAAATTTTTTTTAACTTTAATTATTAAATAAAAAGAGATACATAACTTGGGTAATTAAAGTATGTGCTGCATTTTGCAAATCATAGTGTGCTGCTTTCTTATACAGTTTCTTCCATTACAGAGCATAGCAGAAGGCAGCATTTGAGAGGGTCTTCTACTAGCCCCTAGAGCACTCACCTCTAGCGGCACGCCTACTGATTTAGTTGTTTTTAAATTTGTAGCCTTCAATCCTACCCACACGAGTTAAGAGACAACACACATTTGAGGAGATGCACGTGATGCAGATTCTTATAAGGCTCCAATTTTAACTCACACATGGCTAACACTCCATCATATCTAAGAACACCTCCATTCCCCATATCCACCCTTTCCGGGCCAAAAACAAACCTGATAAACACTGCACTTCTGTCAGCAAGTTTATATTTATATAAACATCTTGGGGATACAGATCCATGATGGTGCAATGAATCACCACTGGCAGCCATTCAAAAGAAAGTTTAACATCACTCTTCCTGTGATGTTAAAGGGAGACGAACTAAAACAGCTCATTTCAGACAGAAGATGAACTAACATGCTGCACTCAGGCATGGTATAAGATGAATAAGAATTATTCTGAACTATGAATCATACAAAGCTTCTCTAGAAGAGCTCAAGAACAAAAAGATAGAACTAAAAATAATCCTACCAGGTCCACGTGACTTTGTAAAATAGCCTGACCAAAAAAAAACTATTTACCAACAACTATAGTTCCTCTTAAACCCTTATTAGTAAATGAAGTGAACCATGAACTTCAACTTCCCTTCCGACTGTGAAACATACAGAGGAAGTATGAGCAGATATCTTCTTACTGAATCAAATTTGATCGCTCCTAGAGTTGATTACAACAAACCGTACATCATAGTATTCAGTACATGTTGTGATGACAATATACTGAATACTAAAAAAAGCTGTGTGACATGAACATGAAGTGTGACGACATGTCTGATCTATTCATGATATTAGTCTGAGAGTCTGTGTGACTTTCTTTCACATGCCCTGCTTTGCTGAATACTTGGACAAAGTGAACTAATTAAAACACATTCTTTATATAAACTGTATAATTGAGGTACCACAACCAATGTTCCTTGACAGCTGCCTATACAGCATCACTGAGCCACATACAAACAGCCCACCTGCTCCACCAACCTGCTCACTGAAGCTCAACTACATCTTGTTCCAAGCATATAAATATGCAAATGATGTTGCTGAATGTTAGAAAAAGAGAACAGATTCTTAGTTCTGCTTTTCTGTGCATCTCACCAAATTTAAGCTCCAGGTTTTTCTCTAGCTGATCCAACTTCTCAGATAATTTCCCCAACATGGAGCGTAGGAAAGCGATGTCTTGGTCCTTCTGAGCCAGAGTGAGCTGCATCTCATGGAATCTAAGCAGTCAAAAGTCAGAGGTCACATTCAGACCGATAAAGAGGTTAACAGAAACCTTTCAGTCCAACAAAAGTCTGGATATCTGAGCTCTGGGTTGAAAGCTCACCTGTCATCAGTCTGCTGCAGAAACTCCTTTAGGCCCTCAAATTTACAGACCTCCAGGTGTGTTTCATATGTGTCCTGGTTGCCTATGAAAGTGCAGCTGTTGGCAAGGAGACAAGATGTGGATTTTTGAGAAGTAAAATAGAGCAAATATGAATACAGTAAAGTGGCTGACTTTATAAACAGTGCCAATGGAAAAAAGCAAGAAATAATTTCATGGGATGAACAAAGTACGCTGGATAAGAAATGGAGAAAGGTGAAATAAGACAGCATAGCACCGTTTTTAGGATTACCCATATTTGGAGTGTGGACATTTGATGTGCTCGCATTCTTTGAGGTGAGCCTCCAAGTTCATGGTGAGCAACGGGGGGCAGGAGGGGTTGTTGGGGCATCGCACGGGCCTGTAGTCACAGCTGGCCTCATGTTCTCTGCAAACAGATGTTGGGATGATGAGAGCAGAAAATGTTTTTTTAACATGATGCAAATAAACTCTGCAGCTCTTTATTTCATTTTAGATTTCAGAAATGTTTCCAATCCTAGATCCTTACTTGCGTGTAGATAGTTTGATTGTGAACGGGCAGCCCAGCGGGTCCACCTCGTAGGCTCCAGGTTTCCCGGCTACTGAGGTGGTGGAGGCTGTGGCCCCGGCAGCGCTGCTGCCTACAGCCCTGCAGCCGTATTTACAGTGGATGAATAGCTCTCCAATCTGCTCGGCTACTGCGATGTTGTTCACCACGACCGTTAACTTAGCTGCATCCACAGGGCACTTATCTGCAAGGAGCACAAATAATAATTAAGTAAGGTTAAAATCAAGTAAACTGCAATAAATGTCTGTCACACATTGTTTAGGCTTACCTGAAGTCAAGGCACATCGTCTGCAGAAAGTGTGCTGCAGAAAGAGGAAGTTAGTTTTAGTTTAGTTTTACTTTGCTTAAAAAACATCTGGATATTTGGTGAGCCCTGCCCGTCACACATGTAGCATCTAATAAAGAGTGGCAGATTTTCTGATTTACTGTGAAATATTTAAAGATAAAAAAAAAATAATTTATCATGAAAATCAGAAATCCAGTAACTCAGGAACTGGATGTGCCCGAGTTTCAAAAAAGGACCCCGTATTTTCCCCTTTCTCAAACAGTCCTTTGTCATCACTATTTTATTTATTCATTTGACAGCTGGATATCAACTCTTACCACCTCCCAAACGCATGCAATTTCAGCATGTCAGTTCTAGCACTTTTTCAGAGTCACAATCAAAAGTAAGCTTTAGAGGAAACTGAGCAGAACTGTGATGAAATTCATTCAAGGTTTTTGCAAGCTGTTGGACAAAGTATGAAAAAAAAAAAGAGGAAAAACTATCAAAGCACAGGAAGACGGACAGAAAGAAAAAGCTGGAGAAAGATTACAAGTTAAAAGAAAACTCACCCCACACGTGGTGATGACGGGGTCCTTGAAGACGTTGCAACACAGCTGGCAGCAAAGTTTGACTGAAGGCTGCTCAGCAAAGACCTGCGGCTCCTGCTCACAAACATAAACTTGTGTTTATTTACTCAGACTGTGTGTGACTTCAACTCCAAAAAAGAAGTGCTGGCTGCCATACCGTGTCCTCCTCCTCTTCATGCAGAGAGAAAGTGGAGCGCAAGGACATGTTGGACTCGGAATGGAGAGATCGGACTGAGATAGCCGAATCTGACCTCCGAGGAGTACCTATGGGAGGCTGAGGAAGGAAAAAGAAGCAACAAGGAAGAAGACGTCATAAATAAATCCCACACTAAGTATCACAGCAAATCCTCATGCATGCTAATATGAAAAAGATGCAAAGCATGAAAACATTTCATGTTTTTGTCCAATAAATGATCACTTTTCCTAGGTTTTAATGAATTGGATGTTGAGCTGGACGTGCGCTTACCATTCCATCGTCGTCATCACGGGGGGAGTAGGTGAGAGTGCTGGAGGAGGAAGGAGTCCGTCTGTGTTGCTTGTAAGTGCTGGAGCCTTCTGCTGAAAATAGAAAGGGAACACTCAGAGGAAAGAACACTATAATAAAACAAAAGAACTTCAGAGACATCAAGCAAACAGAGAAAAGAAAGCAAAAGCATTTAGAGAAGGCAGTGGTGCGTTAATTATGTGTCACCTTTAGCTCCAGCAGCTGAGAAAGTTGGAGCGAATGAGGCCTCCATCCTGCTCTGCAGTGAAGAAAGATGCACAGATGGAACAGCTCGGAGTTAAAGTTTCTGTTAATTTTAAACAAAAACAAAAGCTGTGATAGGAATACATTGCATATCATGAGTACAATGAGTAATAGTATACAATGAATAATAATAATCCCGTTACATGATTTAAATTTCTGCAAGTGTCTCTCACCCCGTTGCCAGAGTCTGCTGAGGGGCTGGAGGGGCTGCTGGGGATGGTTGCTGTGCTAGCTATTGCTGCTCCTCCGGAGTATCGGTTGTAACGAGGAGTCTTACCACTGCTCATAACCCAAAGCATACACTAAGAATATGTGAGGAAAGACTAGCAGCTAGCTGGACTGCAAGGCCTAGGAAGAGGTAAAAGGACAAAGAGGGTATTAGAGTGACTCATACTGTAAAAACGATATCAGGTGGTCCAGTTATTTCACTCTCACCAGCACTACAGAAGCCCGACTAAAAAGAGCTTAAGCATGTAATGCTTGCTTCAAGTTAGAGTTATGTTTTAACACAAAAAAAATACAAAAAAAATTAAAGCCACACACCCACAGTTGGCTCAAGAAATGTCAGCGACTGCCAGAAGCTACAGCACAGCTTTAATCTACATGAGAGGCAACGCAGTGAAAAAGAAACGAAACAGTGGAGTTACTGTTGTTAAGGAGACGTTTGACCTACTTTACTGGCCTCAAGCACAACAACACAATCAAACATAATTATTTCAATTCACGGAAAAGATGACGTTTATGAAGAAGTTTTATGTTTTAGTCTGTTGAATCCGACTATCCAGAAAACCCAGAGCACAAATCCAGCAATAACAGGAAGTTCAAAGTTCAGTCATTCAGTAATTAACTGGTTAAGTTAAAAACAAAAACTCTAAAGTTCTAATGTTTCCTTTCTGCTAGTGCTGTGTTGTTTGTCTCATTCACAAATATACACACAAAAAACTCCTCAGGTACCCCCAGACTGAAACCTGAGGCCCAACTGATCTTACTGAGAGGATTATTCTTGACTTGAGCAATACAAAGTAAAGTGAATTTTTTTTTTTTTTTTTTTAAATTTCATTA
>VVHJ01009391.1:4059-17721 GCA_015107715.1 Tylochromis polylepis | reverse complement strand
AAAGATGATGGGGGGGGGGGGGGGGGGGGGGGGGGGGTTTCCCCAAAGAGGCATTATGAAGTCGCACGACCTTGAAGTGTCATCTCCTGAAGCCAGGGAGATTTAGTAAAGAATAACCAAAACAAAGGCATTGATTCTTACTATTACTGACATTTTGCCCCCTTAAATAATTAATCCATTGTTAATTTATAATATTTTGAACAAAAACAAGATGAATACTTTGGGTTTGTGTTTCTTTTTTTTTTAACTTCAGTCTGTTGTGGCTGCACTTGGTTGCCCTAAATTTAGCTTTACAAAGAAGATTCCAGACGTGTATTCATGTGTGTTTGTGTGTGTTTGGAACAGTAGTATTGTGTGGCGATTACCCCCTGTGACTAGCCCCCTAGCTGGTGTGAATATAAATGAGAGAGAAAGGGGGTTCCCACTGGACACAAATCGGAGGGAGAGAAGAAGAAAAGGGGGAACTGTTGAATTTATTGGCCTCCATTTTAGCAGGAAAACTCAGATTGTTTTCCTCCTCCCATTTCTTTTTTCCCCCCGTAGTGTCCCACTTTCTGTTTTCCTGATGTGTGCAAGCTTCTCTAATTACTACTATCCCCCTGTCTTTATACTCTTGCCCTACATCTCTCCCTAATCCTTACCCTTTTTATTTCCACCACACTTCATCGCTTTCCTTCCATCCTTCTGTCCAATCTGTAAATCATTAAAGACTCTCTCTTCCTCTTTTCCCTCCATCTTTCTTTCCCTCTCACTGCAGTGGAATTGTTGACTGATCTGACTAGCTTCAGAGTAGATACGACCCTGTGGCCGTAATCAGTCGCCAGCTTTCCTGCTCCTCGCAGATAATCTGCCTGTGTTCAGGAACACAAAAATCTGCTGATAAATCTGTTTCCCACTGTAATACATTTATACATGTACACCACCCTGATGCTACTCCTAGCGGCAGAGAGCATCAAGTGGAAAATACATTGCTCTACTTTGGTGAAGTAAAACTAGCATCATCGCAGTATTGAAACACTGTAGCACACAGTCTCCATTTTCAGCCTCAATGAAGGGAATAATTCAGCTTGTTGCAAAACATGCTTCTTTGCTTTCCTGCAGAGTTAAATGAGATAACCGACACCACTCTGATGTCTGGAACTGCTGCTATGGGATATTTCTTGACTGGGGTAAGAAACTTCCTGCAGAAAAACATCAAACATTATTTTTACAGTTTCCTATTTTTACATTTGAAAATAGACAACATACCTGCCATCCTCTGGTTTTGGGATAGCAGAGTGCTGAGGTGCATAATGCATAAGAGTCTCCAACATTCTGCTGACTAATAACTTCAAAGCTCCAAACTTCCTCTGACATTTACATCAGCAAACAAAACTGTGCACCCATGGTGTCACGGCCAGAATGGCTGGTGTGTTTGAGGAGCGGATCCAAAAGCAGATACACACGGGACAGGACTAAAGTTTAACAAAAAGCAAGCCATTTATTTGGGCTGATAACCACCACAAAACAAAAGCACAGGCGAACAAGGGTGAGAAACTAAATAACTTAAACTGGGGAAAACTAACAGAGGTCATGGAAAAGCTCTAATGATAATCATAACGCTAACATGAGGCAAGGTGAACAAACAACCTGACACTGAACAAAAGGAGACAGAGGACTTAAATACACAGAAGGGTAATGAGGGAAGTGGAAACACACGGGGAACACAGCTGATACAAACGAACACGACGCCACAGGGAAAGCTAAATTAAACACACTGAACATGGAAACACAAGACTTTCAAAATAAAACAGGAGACAAGGAGAGACATAACCTGGGAGGCGCAAGCTTGACACGAGAGACAGAGAAAGGGAGTGAGGGAGATATGGGAGATATGGGAAAAAGGGAACGAGACATGACGGGCTGCAGAAATATACATGGATACACATGAGAGACAGGGGAGACATGGAACACAAGGAGAGGAGCACGAGAACAGGTAAGGGGAACGAGGCACGGGCACAACTAAAAGTCATACACAGAGGACAAGACAGACTTACGCAGGAAACAGGAAATGACTCCTAAACAAGGAGGTAGGAATGATAACATTAACTAGACTAAAACCTAACTAACAAAAAACACTAGAACTAAACCCTTCTCCAATACATCAAAAGAAATACAAAATAAACTCAAAATGCTGGGAACACAGACCCAGCACCCTGACACATGGGGTTGGTTTCAATGGCTAAGCAGCTCATGTAGGTGTAATGTGTAGGGGGTCCAGTATTTTTTGTCTCTATACTGTATTGTCTTTATAGGCCTACATGCAGAATCTGTAAATAATTTGGCTCACTGCTCTTTAAATAATGAAGGATTCTTGGTTTAAAGTAGGCTAAAGTTGACTAAAAAAGTATCCTTTTTACTTTTAAGTCACTTTTAAGCAGATTCATTCACTAAATTAGTTTACAGTGTGTCATTACATGCCACACCCTTACCTTAACACGCACACACACATACATATATATGCTAGGGATCATTGTCCTGTTGGCTCAGCTTCAGACAAATGGCCTCACGTTTGACTCTAGAACACTTTGGTATACGGAGCAGTTCATGGTCGACTCAGTGACTGCAAGGTGCCCAGGTCCTGTGACTCCAAAGCAAGCCCAAATCATCACCCCTCCACCACCGTGTTTGACAGCTGGTATGAGGTGTTCATGCTGATTTGTTGTTTTGCTTTTGTTGTTTTTGTTTTTTTACCCAAACATGGGTACAGTGTATTGTGGCCAAACATCAATGACCTTGTTTTGTATTTAGATACAATTTTGCAACAAAAAAAGAGAGAGAAGAGTGTTTCTCCTGGCAAAACTTCCAGATAAGATATAATTGTTTATTCTTTTTCTATTATGCTGTCATGAACTTTAAGTTTATGATGTCCATAACAATCACAATGAGTCTCTCTCCTGAGTTTTTTGCATTTTCTGAGCATTGCATGGTCTGACTTTGGTAGGACATCCATTCCTGTCCTGTGAGTCCAGTGAAAACTTTATCATCCTATTGTATAAAATATAGTAGGGTCACAAATTATCCCATCCTGTCATTGAAACCTGGTCGCTCATAGGTTTAGATTAATAGTCTCTGACATACTGTAACAGTAATTAACTGACCATTAGTGAAAACCTTTTGACCTAACCTGGGCTGCTTTTGCCACTTCCAGCCTCGCTCAAGGAAGTGGCAACATGTCATCCAGATGTGAACCAAAGGCTAAGACACATCTGACATCTGGCCATATATGAGGCAGACCTGTGGCTGAGTTGAAGTCAGTGAAAGTCAAATGTGGCCCATTGGAGAACTGCAGCTGTGCAGATGCAACGTTTAGGCTAAACATACAGTGCTTTCTGGCCATGCAGTCCCTGGAATATAACTATATATAAATAAATATAAATATTTTGTTATTCTATTGTTTTTACTGTGCTGGATTAGAATCTTCAACCTTACTGAAATCTTTACACAAGCACAGCATTTCCCCCCTTGTTTGTATAAAACCACCACTCCAAAACAGCACTAAAATCAGCACTATACTATTCTGGTCCCACAGTGCCTTTCTGTCCATATGGTGGAATCTTGCCGCCTCGTTTTGTCACGTCATCGGGGCCAACGCTGCTTTCCAACACATTAATATTCATCAGTATAGCTTTAATCTCTAGAAATTGGGTTATTGGCAACAGAGGACTACTCTCCTCTCTCCTCTGTGCCTCATTTTACTGATGAACTCTTCTCCTGTGTGTTTGCCTCTGCGTAATTACAGAAAGCCTGGGAAAAAAATTAATTAATAAATAGGGACCCAAAAGATGTGAATGAATAAGCCAAGAATGTAAGAGACAGAGAGAAAGGGGTTGTATAAGAGACAGGGTACACGGGACGAGGGATAAAAAAAGAGACAGAGTGAAAGAGACAGCTGTGACGTCATGGCCACTTTAAGTAGGTCAGGCACGAAGTTGTGATGTCACTCACGCTGGAATCCACCCACCAGGCCAATGGCGTGCAGGGATACACCCCCTTTTTCCACCACCACTGCCACCAGGATAATAAAATGCAGCCCCCTCCTCCTCGCCCCTTCTTTTCTGCAGCTGTCTCAAATCACACACATGCACACACCCAGTAACACACACGTATACATTCCTGCTGCTATAAACACCACTGCTGACTGTAACAGTACACTACTGTAATTCTCAAGATGGAGCAACTTCCATTTGTCTCGCCCTTTCTTCTTCTTTTTTCTTTCTTTCTTTTTCTTTCCCTCTTGCCCCTTTCCAAAATATAGCTCTCAGCAAAGCCTTTTCACTCAGTCAGAACAGACTGAAGGAGACATCTGTGCCACATATAACAGTGGGGCCGCTTCTGATGTTCTTTTGACTTTTAGCATCAAACAAATCCACTTCCCCTTCATCAAGACTTGATAGCAGCACATTCTCACATTCTGTTGTATAAGTGTGTCTGTGTGTGTTTGTTAGATTCATACAGACCCCGAGGCTGAGGCACATTATTTGTGACAGAAGATAAAAACTTGTCAGTGTAAAGGCCTGATTTGACAATAGCTTTATGTTTCCCAAGAAATTTTTACAACATTTGACAGGAAAGAACCGAAAAGATTACAAAAAATAAAATAAAATAAATAAAAACAGATTCTGGCATAAGCTCCATTAGTGGAGGTCAGACAGGCAGGAGAGCAGTGTGCGGAATAGTCAAACAGCATAATGAGACAGTGACACTAACATGATCCTAATTAGCACTTTTATTAGAAATGCACGGCTGAGCTGATTTGTTTTCCCTGTATAAATGTTCTCATTTTCACCTCCTGCGCTCAACAAGTAAATGAATCACAAAAAAGTTGCTTGATTGATTGCTTGTGTTTATTGTTCTTTAAAATTAAAGTGTTGTTTACAAACTTTCCAGTCGCAAAGATTTTTCTTTTCTCATTCTCGCAAGGAAGATACACTTGGCTGAAATGTAAGTCAGTATTGTGTGTGGTTTACATCAAGCATAATGGAGAATGGACAAAGCAGAAAGATGCTGATGACGATGCTGATGTTCGCTGGTACTTTAACTTGTTCATTACATTTCTTTTCTGATTCTGGTGTTGATTTGAAAAAAAAAGAAAGAAATTTAGCAACCTGTGGAAGCTTGTTAGCGCCACTGAAAAAAACTCCAACTATAATGATGATTTACTCAAAAGTTTCAGTAAGTATTTTGAAATCTTGAGATAATAACTCAACATTTCAACTTAGCTCTGCTTGACATGTTTTTTCCCTAGTTGCAGAAACAAGCTTCTACAGTGACATGAAAAAAAAAAAAACGAATCCAACTTTATACTGCCTTGATTAAAGATTGAAAAGCCCACTAACACAAAAACAAGCAAGTTGAAATGCTAACCTTTTTCCATAATTTGAGTCGTTGAACTTGGCATCCGGACAGTGTTTGGGGTGTGGTCCCATTTTTAAGCATTTTAATGTAATTATCTGACAAATGACATTCTTTGCTCTGTGGTTAACTGTACTCACAGACCTTTTTTTTTTTCAAGCATGAAAGCACCTTGCTAACCTAGCTAGCTAGCATACATAGTTAATTGTGAGACCACACCCATTGGCTAATAACTTGTCAATTGCAAGGCCTTAGGCAATGATCCTCATTTCTGACTCTTAGAATGGCCAAAATTTACAAAATGTACTTACCTGTTTTATTAAACAAGTGACTAAACTCATAAACTCAGCAGAACGGTGTTTACTGCAGACATGGCGAAGGGTAATTTTTCTGTAATTTCATATAGGACTGGATGTCTTGTTGCAGCCACAGGTTATCACCACCTGGTGGTCATTAAAAAGCAGACAGCTTTGAGACGGTTCACTTTTGAGGCACAGAAGTCGACAGCCATAATTTTACTCTCTATGACAGCATAGCGCACTATGCTCTTGTCATGAGTGGCGCCTGGTGGCTTTCAAAACAGTGACTGACGTCACTGTGACTATGTTAATGTTTTAATTACAGGCTGAAATTGAGGGAAAGGTAATCAGATATTCTCAGCGTTTGAGTACATGCTTCGAAAGGGTCTCAATATGAGTAATAATATTCAAATGAAATGAGGTCCTTATTGGGCAATATTTACAAGCGAGATCAAATGTGTGCTACAACACGGCCCGAACCACTGGACTGGACATACGCTATAAAATGTGCAGACACACAGGACTGCGTGGGCGAAAACAAGGTGAGCATTTCACAAACAGAAAAGCTCAGTTCATATTATTAAGGTCACATGAGTAATTCACAGAGTTATATAAGGATGCAGTTTCAGCATCTGTGGACATTCGCCTTAACGGCAGGGATCTATTTTTTGTTGTTTGCAATCTTTATAAAACATACCAGTTTGTTTTTAGCCTGATAACTTGAAAATTTTCTCCTTTTACATTGGTCCATATCCTTTATCCCGGACTATTTGGAGAAGAAAATCCTCCACCAGAGTTTCAAGCATACATGAAGACCAGATGGTGTCCTTAACATTGTAGGGTTATAACACACAGGCAGAAGTCCGTAGCCTCAACTAGTGTACTCAGTGTCCCTGTCTTATTACAGACAGGTCACATGACTCAGTCAGAGAACAGGACAAGGTTTCCATCAGTGGAGTAGTATGTACCAATTGTCCTTGAGGAAGAAACTGAGTACCTGCATTCTCAGTGCCGCTGTCTGCAACTATTTGCATTTTGTTTACAAGGTCAGTACAGTGTGGTGCAAAAACAGTGACTGTATGTTTTTGCAATTACTTTCACCCTGTCTAAGAATGTAATCTCACCAACATAACAAGAGTATGGTGTGACAATGGGCAAGGCACACATGAATGTGTGTTTGTAAAAGTGGGCAATATAAATCATTCTGGATAAGCATGCAAGAAAATCAAATGTTATTTTGGAGAAAAACCTCTATCGGGGGTGTTGATGTGAAAGATCAGATTTAAAACTGCAGTTTAATAAAATTGTTTAACGTTTTAGTGAGATTTTATTCATTTCTGCATCTTTTGCATCTTCTTTTTTGATTATGTTAGGCCAACAAACTGTACATAATAGATGGATGTATCTTTGGGGTCTGAAAAGTGAACCAACTGTGAAGGTGTGTTAAACCTGCATTCTTTCTAATAACCAGCAGTGGGAATTCCTCTGGTTGTGAAATAAGTCAGTCTGAATGGAAATCTATGAGAAAATGACTCTACTTCTCACTTGAAATATATGTTTAAGTGAGGACTTTCCTTTAGCAATTGTGGTCTCAGCCACTAGCTTGAAGTCTTATTTAGCACAGTGTCATGTTCATTTTCTATAATGCAGCCCCATTTCCAGCATAATGGAAAATAGAGCAACCCATAGTCACAACAGAACTTCAGAAGCTAATGGGTAATGTTGCATTAGCTGTGTCCATCTTTCATGTACACTCTATAATTGGGGAACAAATAACAGGAACAAGCGTTAAGATTAAGTGCAAAAATATGAAAATTAAAAAGAATTTTTAAAAAACTGCTCTCTGCCTAATGCAAAAGTGTTCTTTCTGTGGAAAATGCTGCATTGTTCAAGGCATATGTAAGGCATAACAAAGAAAGCCTGGCTGTTCCAGGGTCATTAACAATGAGGAGTTTTTGTCCATTCTTATTTTCTTCTCCTTCCATCAGCATTAACCAGGGAGACTGCAGTCAGCAGGAGGCTGACCTTGGAGGGTAAAATAGGGGAGGATGTATTTATGAGACTATATGGGAGAATGTGTGTGAGTGTGCACAGGGAGAAGACAGGGTCATGAGGTCAACTGGAGTGATTAAAAGGAGCACGGTTTAGCTGATGAGGACCACCAACTGAAGCTGCAGCACATTTTGTAGTTGTACTTGAAATCTCGGCGTGGAAGAGACAATTGATCAAAGAAACTTCATTCACAAAGAATCCTTTTTTTTTTCACAAAACAAGGGTAGAGGAAGAACAAAAGGAAAACAAAGCTGCTGTAGAGTAGCTGAAATGGAGGAGATGAAAGTTTAAATCTCCAGTTCTGGGTTAGCTTCCCCCACAGAAGCCAAGACTGAGGAGCCAAAAGGCCTATAGCCAGTTAAAATGTGGGACTAACAAGGAACGATGCAGATGTTTGATCTGGCTTTTTTTTTAAGTCATTTCAAAGGGATCAAAAGCCTCAATGTTGCTGATTACCCTAAAAAAAAAGTTTTAAAAAGTAAATGTAATGAGCCCAATCTGTCAGTCAGTCTTCTTTGAGTATGTAATTGTTAACCTGGAAGGACACAGAGCAGTGGACAAAAGGATGCAGTAAAAGTGATGATGGTAATGAAGGTGAGCATCAGGCTTAGGGAGTTGCTGATTGTGGTGCAGAATATGCTCTCATTCATTTTAAACTGGCAGCGATTATGTGAAGAAATGCTACATTTCAGGGATAATGGCACATACCTTGATGTGAATACAGCAGTAATTTAAACATGAGCCACTACATTAAAGAAGGGTATTCTTTTTCAAATACACATCAAGTAATACAGCGCTATATTTGCAAGTGCCTGCTTCAGTTTCTGGTATAGTTCCTCCTCGATGATCACTTGGAAGCACCTACAGCGCATCCATCTGTAATTTAACATCCATCACAGGAGGAGAAGAAAAACATTGCGATCATCATCATCATCATTGCAACAGCTGTAGTTCAAAGAAGGCAGTATTCCCACATATGCGTATTCCCACACCCACAGTATACCCACATATCTTTAATAGCCACTGTGAAAAAAAAGGCTCTGAAAGCAGGGATACCACAATCAGTAGATCAGATATTAGAGGGGGAAAAAGAGAATCCGATATAATCCATGTAAACGTTTAACTAAACATTTAGCAGCTGATGAACTAGGTACTTCTGAAGGAGACTAAAATCCAGCTAAAAGGACAGTGGATGTTGGAATTGATCAGGTGGGAGACCACAATACCAGCACCAGAACCACAAGTAACACCAGGCCACATCAGCTGATGTCTCAGCTGATATGTTTCCATTCATCCAGTTTGTTGTTTCATATGGAGATTTCTCATGTGTCCTCAAGTGCTCATTGCTCGAGAGTTGTCCACCATACTGGACATGATACAAGCTCTAGTTGCTAGGGAAACATGAGTTCCCCGACTGGCTCCTGGAGGTTGCCGGCTCACTAACTACTAGCCTAACTGTAGTAAAACATGATAAAGTGTTGTCAGTGCAGCAGCCAGCATATTTCAAAAGGTACAATTTTTACTTTGAAGACAAAAATGGTCCATAATTTTAATTCAAACACTATGCTAGCGACCAAACAATTGCAAGTAGGTTTTTGCCAACCAGTTGGAGTTATATATCTTTTCCTTAGCAACAAGTGATTGCCAAGGGTCTCTAAACCTGTGTGACTGGGGCTATTGTAACCATTTTACCAACAACTGCCAGCAACCTCCAGCAATCATGGTCGGGGAATACTTTATTTTCCCCTTACGATGAGTGCTTGACAGATGGTTCCAGACCGGTCTCTAGGTCTGTGTCTCTAGGATCTTATTCACCTGATCTTACATTGTCATAATGATTGTCACGCATCCAAATAATAGGCATGGTGATGTCACATAGTTATTGGTCACATCTGCAAAACCTAACATAGGGTTCACCTTTTGCTTTAGCTGCTTTAGCCTTCCTACAGTTGCCGTGTCTCTGCAAGCTGCTTTGTAACCCCACACCTCATTTCATGGTATTTCTGACTTCATCATGTCAGTCTTCCCTGAAGTCTGCTCTATTCTGTGCAGGAGTGCATGCAAGAACAGTGAGGTCTGATTTCTACACCTTTTGTATTCTTTGTATGTGCCCTTGATGGCTTGCAGTACCCAGAACTGCCAAATATAAATTACTGCAGATGTGTCAGTCTTCTTTTGACTATAATGGTCCTGACTGAACTAAAGTTGCTGTGGTGCTCCATTTACTATACGCTACACCAGGCTGTTATACACTTCACATGCCTTTGTATGTACACCAGGAATTAAAATGCATTCTCGGTGTCTTAAATTTCATCTGGCTTTAATTTGGAAAGTAGTTCGCCCCGTGACTTATCAAAAACAGCGATGCAGCTACATGGGCTCTGTTTTTTTCCACTGGTAAGCTAATATTTCTTGGCCTTGTGCTTCAGTTAACATGGATAGTCACAATTAGATGACCTTTCTTGAATTCCAGGACTTTTGTTTTCTCTTCTGTGTGTGGCCACACTGGACAGATTACATTTACACCTGGCTGTAACCTCCAGTTGTAGTCTGGTTGATGTGACGGCTGTGACATGAACCCGAGTACTTCTAAAAACAGAATTTGGGAACACGACTAAACCAACTGAGTGGCAAATGAATTGCTGGAAGTTAAAAAATCATGGACCCAACCACAGCTGGATTTGTGTTGATGCTCAAACATGTGACGGATACGTTCCTGCCCCCGTGGCTTATCCCATGACCGAATACCAGGACCTCTTATGGCTGCAGTTCAATCATGATAAAGCTCAAATCTCATTATTTTAAAAGCACTAGAGTGAATAAGACCACACAGGCAAATATTTAATTGGAACTGTGGGTGAACATGATTATAATGGAAGTCTGTGCATCCTGCTTCATCAACAGTCCAAATGAGAAATAACCTATTTTTCAAATTGCCTGAAACCCACTCACAATTTAATTAATTAAATGATCCTTAATTTTAAATGTTTTGAATGCAGTACTACATGCAGAGTCAGATTGTGCTCAACACGTAGCTGCTGGCGTGTCCTTGTAGCTCAGCAGTCAGTACTTTATCAGAAAACAAACAAAACTATTTCCAGGCTGATTGTTCTCTGTGTCGTGTAACTCGCTGTGCGTCACACTTTTTTTTTTTTTTTGTATAGAGTTACTGTACGCTGGAATAATTCAGTCCTCTCGCTAGCCTTTTTATTGGCAGTAGTACAAAAACAAAGTTCCCTGCAATGACATGTTTACTCTAAAAGGTATCTGTTTGTTACAGTGTTGACTGGCTCCAAGGGTGCCAGAAGTCCCCGCAGACCACACACACACACACACACACACACACACACACATATTTTATCCTCAGGACTGGTAGATGTAATAGACGCGGAGAAGGAGAAAATTTTTCATGGGCCAATCAACCTGCCATGACCTCACTGACTGACTATTGTTTGGTGGAGCGAGGCTGCTCAATCACTGGCTCCTGCTGTGTTTTAGTGATTGCAGACAGCAGATTCGGCCTGATTTAAAGTTCGAGTTCATTTCAGGTCACGCAGAGGTCGGGACAAGATGGAGAGAAAGTCTCACATACTGTTTCAGCCCGTGGTGCAAATAAGCTGACCTGTGACGGCTTTGGGAAACACGTCTGTTATTATGCTGATTTAGTTGGAAGACAGAAAACATGCACCAGTTTAATACTGGCCAACACCAGCCGTGTACTTGGCTGAGATAGGCAAACAGATTCAATATCCATCCATCCATGCATCCACTTCTGCTTATCCTTATCAGGGTTGCAGGGTGGGGGGGCTGGAGCCTGTTTTTTATTTCCCTTTTCAGTTCAGTTTACTTTGAGTTCCTAATTAGTGGGTTAGCTTGTTCCAGTTTAGTTTTATTAGTCTCAGTTTTAGTTTTTTATTCATACCGAAATTTTCTGTATATTCTATTATACTTATTTTTTATGAGCATACAATATGGTTTAAGTTCATTTTCAGTATTTTGAAGTCTATTTCTTTTTCATTTTATTTCAGTTAGGTTACATTTTTACAACATCTTTAAGTTTTAGTTTAGCATAATAACCTTGCCTCTACATCCACTATAATATTTGACTTGATTCTTTTTAATAAACTATACTTACTTGGGATACTCCTAAATACTCTTAAAGATTGAACCAAGTATTACATAGCTATGCACATGTATGATGTAATCTGAATCTACATGCAGGTATAAATCATCCATCTGCCTCCCACTCAAACTAATCTGCTTCTCTAATTTATAGACCTGGAACCATTGCTATTAGTTTTCAGTGGAATGTGCTGTATGTAAGCATGGTGACATGATGTGATAAGAGTACTGTAAATACCGTAGTAAGTTTAGAATGAATCAAAAAGGTTGTTCTTTTATCATTTGTTGCATAATGAGCTTAACTTGTTGGACTCTTACAAATACCCCCTTTCTGTCAGCATAATACATTTAGGAATTCTGTTATATCTACACAAGGTTAATTAGCATGCTATGATAAGTTGTGAACTCCACTGCATGAGCTCATGAGTTTGAGTCACCAGAGCGTTTAGTTTTTAATTCTCATTCTTTCTACTAAGAAACTTTTTTTTATTGAAAAAAAATTCTAGAAAAGTAGAAAAGAGTTGTTGAAGGAAAACATTTTTTTTTTGTTAAAAAGTCTAACATGAACATCCATGCAATGTGTAAGCGTTACCCCAAACCAAAGCTGTCATAACGCTGGTTCAACCATAAATGGAAGTCAAGAAAATCCTTGTTTTTCTACTTCCACTGGAATAACTCTTATAGTCCTATTCAACTTTTCTGTGATTTGACTCTACTTGGTTTCAGTCGTTTTCCAGTACAACTGAGTACCACCTTATGTGCATGGGGTCATTACAGCAATGCGGCCAAAGTCATTTGTGTGTGACACAAACCCAACACAACAATGGAAGATGTGGAGGTGATGGCATACCTACTGCTGCTCGGTGTATGGCCTTTGTCAGACTCAGAGACCACAGTGTTGTTGTTGTTGTACAGCCATTTCCTTCACTGCCAGGTTTCAAAAATGGCAGTTTTGATTTTCGTGAAGGAGTCGCTCTCATGACTCATCAAGTGGCACCACTGACTAGCTAATTGGTGGCATGCAGTCTGTCAATGTCACATTTTCAGATCACTTCAGACTCCTTGGAACCCCAGCCGAGTAGGTACCTGGTACCAGGTACTATCACCTAATGGAAAACCCTAAAAACTGAGCCGAGCCGAGCAGGCACTAGTGGAACTATAAGACCAGTGGACTATAAGGGCTATTAGATACCATTGAGCAGCTTTTATTGTCAGTAAGCCAGGTGGGGCCCCATTATAGGAGGTCAGGTCTCAGCTACTGTCACTGCAAATAGTGAAAGGTTGTCAGACTTCAGCACCCCCCCAGTCAGGGACCCCAACAGTTGGTTGCCCAAGTATATCAACCAAATGATATTAAAGACTCCCATACAGGGTGCCGGTTTAGCTCAATGTGTTGACCAGGCGCCCACATGCCATATGGCTGAGAATGGCCAGCCCGGGTTCAAGACTGACCCACGACTCTCTGCTGCATGTCTGCCCCTGCTTTCTTCACTGAATCTATCAAATAAAGCTGAAAATGGCCCCCCAAAAAGTATTAAAGACTCCCATACATAATATATAGTCTGTATAAAGTTTCATTTAAATTCACTTTTATTTGTTGTTATCTTTTGTACCAGATTGCAGAAATAGTTGCCTCAAAGCCTCAATGATCACTTTCAGCAGCAAAGACCTGCAAGCACTTGGCAACAGTGGGAAGAAAGAACTCCATTTAACATAAAGAGTACACCAGCAGAATCAAGCAGAGTAAGGGGCAGCCGTCTGTTTGGAAGGGGGACAAAGAAGAGAAAATAATATT
>VVHJ01009382.1:16551-29085 GCA_015107715.1 Tylochromis polylepis | reverse complement strand
GTTCCGCCTGGAGGCGGGGTTTTCTGGTGGCTGCTCCTCCTTTCACACCTGGGGGTAATTATGTCATTGTGCTTCCAGACACTCACTCACACACACACACACACACACACACACACACACACACACACGTATGAGTTATGGAGATTAGACAATTTTAACTTAGTTCAGTAAATTGTCACAACTAAAAAGACTGCCCTGACAAATGAAAAATAAGTATTCTCTGTGTGTCTGTACCCTTGATCTGGAAGTTCTTGATGATGTCATAGCCCATGGATATGCTGTGGTTTTTCTTTGTAGTCATATGGCACATCCCGAGGCTGACTCCAAACTTCAGTTACTTCATCTGTCAAAGAGTCACAGATTTGTGCTGTCACAAAGCAGCGCATCAATGACAGTCTGAAATGTCATCAGTTATTTAATCAGGAGTGTATCTTACTTTAATAAACCAACTTATTCTATTATCATGCATGTGCTTTTGTGTATATAACTGCAACTTGCAGATGTGTGTGTGTGTGTACTTTACAAAACACCCATATTTAATGAAGATATTCGAGTACTCACCACAGCTAAATAGCCACTCTTATCCTAGGGCAGGGGTGTCCTGAAACTTTTACAGGTGTCCGTGCTGCAACGCACCTGAATAAAATTAGTGGGGCATTTTAGCAAAACTCTATAGAACTTGACTGCATGCTGAGGTGGCACCCTGTAACAGTAAATGTAAGTGTTTGGAAAAATGTACTCCTAAAAGTACTTTTATTCCACCATGTTCATTCACTCATGAGCTGCTGTAATATGAATCAAATGGCTGAATTACCACCTCAGCATGCAGTCAAGTTCAATAGAGTCTTGCTAATGACCCACTAATTTTATTCAGGTGCGTTGCAGCACGGACACCTGTAAAAGTTTCAGGACACCGGCCCTCGAGGACTGGAGTTTGACACCCCTGCCCTAGGGACATCTGAAGTTACTGTACTTACCAGTTATGGTTTCTCATGAGCCATAAAATTCATGTGTCATAATGGTAATATCCAGGACCTTAGTTTTGAAAAACAAGACTTTACAATGGCAACAACTTTAGGTTAATTATTTCAGGCTGCAGGAGTTCCTTTTTAGAGCCCTTTCATTCAACTGCAATCCACTATAATGCTTCAAATGCTTACTGGCCAAGCTTGGCAATCTGATAAGCAGAATCCACAGTGTCCTTTCCAGCCAACACAGCAGCAGACATAAGACGACAAGCCTTGTTGCACTGCTTGGTCTCATTCTGAAAGTCAGGTTTCATCTCCCATTGAATGTCAGCAGATATCAAATATTTAGTGCTGAACTTCAGATTTCATGATTTTTAATATGTTCAGGTGGTGAGCTGGACACCTGTGGGGTTTTATTGTGGCATTTTGTCACATTGCTATCAGGTACAGAATTATTTAAAGCTTACTGAGGAAAAGTACAAGTGGAGTAGAAACCTAGACACTCCAAAAAATAATGTTATAATAACTCCAGGAAAACTGCTTGGCCTCAGGAGGGCATTGTCTGATGGCTGGCTAGTCTCAGTCAATGTCAATCTCATACTTCCTCAAGAATTAAATAATTGAATTAATGATGGTCTGATGGTTGGGAGAACTCGTGCTGCGGTGGAGCTGGATGTCAAAGCAACTGGTGGGCAGGTTAAAGCAGTTTAAACAAAGAGCTGCCAATTAGTTGCATAGGAAGGTATCAGCTATCGGTGCATTTTCTTACCCTAGCCAAAATTTCATCCAGAGAGAAAAGACTTGCTTGATGAGTTCACAGGTTTAGGTGGATATCCCTGGGCTATAAAAAGTTGGAGGTGGTGCATACAGTACATAAAGAATAACAGAAAGATACAATACATCTTTAAAACAAAAGAAGCACTTACAAACCAACAATGCAATGTAATTTCAAACTATATATAATCAAAAGATGCACATGCAGCAGCAGGTCCAGTGTTGTGAAGTTAAAGACTGGATGGTTATCTTGGAGTGGAAAACTACTTAACTAGGGAGATTAAACACATGTGAATCTTAAACAGCAATTACCAGCAGCACCCACTGGACTGAAACAAAGATATTTTGACATACAGCCACAATTCCCAGCCAGTACTTTGCCAATGAGTATCTCCTACTAGGAGGTCAACAGGCTGACTCACTTCTAGAGACACCTAATTTAACAAAACTTAAAATGGGTTTATTTGCAAAAGATTTAACAAGAACATGTGACTGCTTATCAGGATACACAGTCTCTACACGCACACTTAGTCCTTGTGTGAAGGACTCTATCCAAAGAAAACAATTTCAAGTGACATGTTCAGCAGCAAACAGCAAGTTGATATAACGTATTATAACTAAAACCTCAAAAGACCACTGATAAATTTTTCAAAACTGTTTCTTTAGAATGCAAAACTATAGTTAATACTCTCATCCAAGAGCTTTTACTCTTTAAATCTCTAAAGTGTGGAATAAATGAGAAACCAGCCCCAAGAGACAGAGCAAAACAAGGTGAAAGATGGATGTTTATGATTTTGCTACAGTGCAGGGATTAATGATATGAAATATGCCTTTGTGTCATGCTGTAAATTTTATGTCACTGTTGAGCAGTGACAGAACATTAAGAGTCAACTCACACAAACAACGGACAAAATTGCCTTTGAAAACCTATTTAGGTTGCAGATATGTGATGATAAATATGTTTGACAACTCTAATCACGCCTAAAGAAGGGTCATGATATGTCATAAAGAAGGATTTTCATTCAATCCAGAGCATTCTCTGGGTAAATGGAGACCTTATCTAGTCATTTCAGCTTCTATTATAATAACCCTCTATATCTTTAACTGTTTATATAATTTGTAAAGAGCTGCTGTCAGTGGAAAGCACCTTGGCTGAAACAAGCACCTCAAAGCAGAAGTAGTCCCACTTGAATTTCCAAAACAATTTGCTTCTCCTGATGTAGCTGCAAAAAGTCAAAGGTCAAACAAATGTCAAGCAGCCTGAAAGTAGGATGTTTAATTTATATACGGATTTTCTTTTTTTACAAGTGAAAAACAATCTAGTTTAAGCTGTCACTAAGGGCATTTTGTCAATTCAGAAGAGTTAACTTACCAGCCTACTCGAGAATTCTTACCTTGGGGTATAAGTCAAAGACCAATTTGTCATGTGTTATACATATACATTATACATTTGCTCACAAAAAAATAACTCAAATAGCTTAAATATTCACAAACCTGAAATATGTTTTTTAGCATCTGGTAGAAATGACTGTTATACATAAATGTATATAGCTAAGGGTTTTCAGAAACAGACATGCATGTGGGTGTTGCAACCACATTGTTAATTTGGTCACAGGCACATGCATGCAACAGGATAGTTCTGCTTTTTGTAGGTTGACCATAACTGTGAGTGTTAACCCAAAATAGCATCATTAAAGGTTCCTCACAAAACCCCATGACAGATTTTTAACAGTTTGATTTTTATCATGAGGCTTAATATTCAATGTGATACATCAGAGTTTAGCATTTTGTCACAATTCTCTTATGTTGAGATCAGGGCTCTGAAGGTTTCCAATTTATTTGTGTGAGTAAAGCTCTGAAAAAATAGCTCTGTTAATTTTTCATACCTTTAGATACTATTGAAAGGCAGTTTGTTATTTGTTACATGTGAAACACATAATTAAAAAATCAAAATATTTTTAAAAACATCTTCTCTTTAACATGAATAATCAAACCATCAAGTCCACTAAAGTTCTACAGTACAAATGTAATGGGTACATAAATATTGTAGCTCATAAAAGGAAACTCTGTAAGTGTGAATTTTTATTATAATACTGGCATCAGTTCCATCATTATTGAGCCATTAGAATGTATAATGGTCCAAAATGGCAAAGAACTAAATTAGAGGAATGAAAGCCTGAGGAAAATCACAGAAATGCAATATGTGTGAAGCAATGGGAGAAAGGATAACTTTGTTTGTTCCACAGCAGTTCATATCTTCAAAATATTTTCAAAGATTTGAGAAAGTCTGATGAGGCTATGCAACAGATTGTTGTTAGTGACGAAGAAAACAACTGGATTAGGAAATCAGTCTGTACATTATGTGGTGTGACAGGCTGGTATTTAGTGCCACCTACTGTTGGAATAAATCGGTTTAAAGTACCCCTTCTGAATTTCTCACAAAAAGGATGAAATGTTGGTGTTAATGAGGAAGTTCAAAGGAAGGTTGAGGTTGTTATCGCCATGGCCTCATCCGGTCAGAATGGGAACAAAACAGCCATCAATCTGTTGCAGTATATCTCGATTTATTTAACTGTAATCATAACTCAACTTAAAGGAAGACACACATGGACTGCTAAACTCCAAAAAGAAAACAAGGTTGGACTTTAAGTTACTAACTAACTTAAAAATAAAGGTTTAAACTCAGGAGCCCAACTAAAACTCACCTCAGCTCCCGCCCCATGTGGGAGTGAAAAGAGTGAGCTGTAAGTGAGTGCAGTCCTTATATAATGTGTGCCAGGTGAGTGTAATTAAGGGCAAACTCCAGAGCCAATCAATGGTGAGAAAGGGAAACAAGGTAAGTCTGGTGAGGTGAGGGAGAGTGAGGCGGAAAGGGTAAATAAAACAAGAAACTTTACAACAGTTGGGCACTGACTCCAAAGAGATGACAAAGAACACAAGGCAGATTTTTGATGCTATACATGAACATAAAAATCATTAAGAGCAAGATAGATCGGTAGATAGAAAACAAAAATCTTAGCATTTTTAACTCTGCCACCTCTAACTCAGCCTCCTGTCTTTTTGTTAGTGCCAGCATCTCCAAATCATCTGATAAATCATATCAGATCTCACTGCCATCTTTTAAACTTTCCTGTTCGCTCTTGCTGCTATCCTTCTAATACAAATCACCCTTGATCTTCGTCTCCACACACTCCACCCTGCCTGCACTCTCTTGTTCACCTCTCTTGTGCCCTGTCCATTGCTCTGGATGGTTTGCCCCAGGGAATTAAACTTACATATGGAAAGAAAGCAACAGAAATTATTCACAAAACTTTCATTTTAAATCAATAGAGAGACCAGAGTTTATTTGCAGAGGCCACAGTTCTTCCCTTTCTTCCCATAAAGCAGAAAGTCCCAGAAAACTGAATTTCCCAATTAATTAATATACAACGCTCGGAAAACAGTTCACACTGTAAGCATCTAGATAAATGGTTTTCTTTTGTTTTTCAGGAGTAGGCTTTTAAGTATGTGTATCGATATTTAAGTAATACTTTGTAAAACAAGTACAAGTAGAAGAACAATTGGTTACTAAGCTGTTACTTCATATAAAAGAAGCTCAGTCATTTTAAAAATGTTCAAGACAATAATGAGGAAAGCATAAATCTATCAGAGGGATATCAAGGTGAGCTGTTTGGCCAAAGGAACAGCTGAGTGTGTACTAAAAAACAAAACAACAAACCCCCCACACAACTGCTGGAGGATTCCCATGAGTATTTCTTCTTCAGCCACATTTTCCACCAATAATGTGTTTATACACCTCTCTTCATTTAATCATTAGTTATTATTAATCTCTGGCTCTCTTCCACAGGATGCCTTTTGTCGTGTCTTCCTCCCCTCACCCCAATTAGTCGTGGCAGATGACCGCCCCTCCCTGAGCCTGGTTCTGCTTGAGATTTCCTGTTAAAAGGGAGTTTCTCCTTTCCACTGTCACGAAAACACTTGCTCATAGGGGGTCATATGATTGTTGAGTTTTTCTCTGTTGTATTATTGTAGGGTCTACCTTACAATATAAAGTGCCTTGAGGCGACTGTTGTTGTGATTTGGTGCTGTATAAATACAACTGAACTGAATTGAATTGAATTGAAAATGATCAGGAAAATGGAGAGGGTAAAAAAAAAAAAGACAAAATACCTCATGGCCAAACGCATACTCTGTTATCTGTCAAACATGGTTGAGTTTCTGTTAGGGTTTGGCCGTATAGCTGCCAACGGAGTTGGTCCCCACTGGCATTTATTGATGATCTTACTGCTGACAGAAGCAACAGCATGAATGTAGAATTATATGAGAGCAGTCTGTGTGCTCAGATTCAGCCAAACACATAAAACATATTGGACAGCAGTTCATCATTCAGCAGGACAAGGATACTAAACAAACAACTAAAGCAACCAAAGACTACACAACTACTTACTGGCAGGAGCGTACACAGCAGTGACAAAATCTTTCTTTACTTGACTGTCAAACAAAACTCTCTTCCTCATACATTGCAAAATGAAGGTTTTTTCACTGTTACATTCTGTTGCCATGTTTTCTTATTCACTTAGATGTCATGTCCTACAGCAGCTGCGACGCAGTAGTTAGAGCCTTCCAGCTACCAACCTGACTGTTGTTGGTTTGATTCTAAAAGTGTGAGTGTGTGCATGATAAACAGAGAGCCCTTAAAGGCACAGAGGAAAGCAGTGGATCAATGTGTAGGTCTCTAGAGATAAGGGTGCTATGAGAGGAACTATTGTACTCCATGAAGAAATCATGAGTGGCAGCAAAGTATGTGAGGCCAATGCAGGGGGATATTGAGACATCTACATGAGGACAGCGAGACAGTGTTAGGATGTGTGGTAAGAGCGACAGATGGGTTTAAAGTGGTGGTGGGATTACATCAGGAAACCATCAGGAAGCCCCTTCATGTTTGCGAGGTGGCCAGATTAACAGATGAGGTCAGGCAGGAGTCTGTGGACTATAATGTTTGCAAATGACACTGTATTCTGTAGTGAGAGCAGGGAGCAGGTGGAAGAGAGCCTGAAAAGGTGGAGGTTTGCACTGGAGAGAAGAGCAATGGAAGTCAGTAGATGCAAGACAGAATACATTTGTCAGAATGAGAGGGAGACAGGTGGAAAAGTGAACATGCGAGGAGCAGGGATAGTAAAGGTAGATGAGTTTAAATACCTGGGTCAACCATCCAAAGCGTGTCAGGACTGATGTGTGATAGAAAGTTAGCGAGACAAGGTTGATATTGTTTGGACATATGCAGAGGCAGGATAATGATATACTGGACAAAGAATATTGATTATGGAGCTTCCAGGCAGATGTAAAAGAGGAGGACCAGAAAAAAGATTCATGAATGTAGTAAAAGAGGACATGCAGAGGGTTGGTGGTGTGACACAGGAAAACACTGGAGATATGTATTATTGTATTATATTTCTGTTATTGTAGGGTCTTTACCCTACAATGCTAATATAAAGCCCTTCGAGGTAACTCTTATTGTGATTTGGTGCTTTAGAAATAAAATCAAATTGAATTGAAAATTGAGATGGTGAGATGGAGTGAGTTGATCTACTGTGGCCACTCCTAAAGGGAGCAGGCAGATGAAGAAGAAGAAGTTCCAGAAGGCAGATTTCTAATCATTAAACTATCTATATTTAGCAAAAAGTTATGTATTGCAAGTATATATGGCCCAAATGTTGATGACCCCTCATTCTTCCATACTTTTTTTAGTGCACTCTCTGAACTCCTAGATTGCTCACTTGTTATTCGGGGCGACCTCAACTTTGGACTAAATGAAGAAATGGACAGGCTCAATTCAGCAAGAACTCAGTGCAATTGGCAGTCCACAAATATAGTTAAACAGTACAAGAGCGATTTTGGACTTTGTGACGCATGGCGTTCCCTTCATCCCATCCGTAAGGAATATACTTTCTTCTCACATGTCCATCACTCCTACTCTTGTCTGGATTATTTCCTAGTCAGCAGCTCACTGTTAAGTGACGTTTCAGACATGGAGATACACCCTATAGCTGTCAGTGATCATGCTCCTGTATCTTTAATTCTAATACATAAGAAGATCATTCCGCGAAGTAAAAAATGGAGATTTAATACATCATTGCTTAAAGATGATTTAAAGATTTTCAAAAAGAGCAGGCTTTATATTTAGACTGTAATGACCTGCCTGGAACATCAGCATCTGTTCTCTGGGAAGCAGGGAAAGCTGTGATGAGAGGTCATTTCTTTCTCATCACATAAAAACATAAAAAGAAAAGAGAAAACAAACATATTCAGAAATTAGACGAAATCATCAAATCTTTAGAAGAAGCCTATGTGTCCTCCCAGGAACAGGAAATACTGAAGAAAACATGTAAAACAAAACTAGAATTCCATTTAAGGGACTAATGCAGATGAAAACTTGCTCATCATTCAAACATTCTTTCTTTTGAGTTGTTGCCTGTTGTTGCCAAGTCCCGTGTCCTTGTTTACATGATCTCAAGAATTTCCTGTCATTTGGTTGTGGTATTTTGAGCAATGGGAGAGTATGACACAGTATGACATTACTGCACAAGACCAAAGGAGAAGTTGCATAGCTGGTGTTTTCTTCCCGTTAAACTTTTCATAAAGACCATGAGGACATCTGGAACATTTGTTTGCTTATTTAATGGTAATCTGAAAAACGTACTAGCCCTGCCTTGCCATTTTTTTTCTTCAGTTGCAAAGTGATCTGATTAACATGTCATGTCAAATGGTTTTGGATTTTCCAGGTCCAGCTTTCTGTTTGTTGTTGTGGATAATACAGCATGCAGTGGGCTCACTTCTGCTTTCAGCTCCAGAGGTGGTACGAGCAACAAACAGAGGCTCTGTAACAGTGTATTGTCAGTATGACCTTCAATTCAAAGAAAACACGAAGTACTGGTGCAAAGGAAAGATATATGACTTTTGCAGAGTAGTGGTAAAGACACCAAAGAACCGTCCTAATGACAAAATCTTCATCGTTGATGATAAGGAAGCGGGAGTTTTCAGTGTGACTATGACATCTCTCAGACAAAGTGATGAAGATAAGTATTGGTGTGTCATCGCCACTTCTGGAAGAAATATCTTTACAGGTGTCAGCCTTCTCATCTTCGAAGCAGGTATACTTCATCTTAAGACACTTTATCATCAGATGTGCTATTGCTGATTCTATAGTTTCTTTCTTTGATTGCACAGAATAATCACCAACCTTGAAAGTTGTAAATGTAACCTATTACTACTCTAGAAAAGCCAGCTCGAGTCTTGTCTGTACCTTTTGGCTAAACTAGAAAAACTTCATATTGTTTGCCTCACACTCATGTTGTTTGTGATCTGAAGGACTGTTTCTGAGTAAGATTCTTATAATTTTCAAATCTAGATGAATACTTAAATCTTTTGTGGTTGTTTCATCTGAGACACTGACAACTCAACAACAGCTTAATCAAAAACTGATCATAGTTGTAGTGGGGTTTTTTGTTTGTTTTTTTAATGTCGCTCCGCCACAGTGAAATATAACCCAACCACAAGTTGTACCTTTGATTTTTATTTTCTTTTTGATAAGTGCTTATAAATATAAGCGTGGCGGGGCGTGGTCTGTGGCGCGGCTGCGGGGAAGGCAGACACACCTGAGCGCACTTGTATTAAAAGACTGAACTAGGTCCTGATTGTTGTTGTTGTTAGTGTGTGTGGCTGCGAGCTGCGAAGCTGCAGCCAGTGTGTAAACAGCAACCGTAAGAAATAAAATGTGTGAAATGCTGAAAGGCGTATAAGTGTGGGCGGTTCCGTCATTCTCCTGTCACAATAAGCATTTGAACACCTTTTAAATCATGCTGTTTGTCATCTAGTGGAGAGTAGGGAACAGAAAATGCCAGAAACTTGTATATGAAAGATGATTAAAACTTCAACAAAAATGCTTTCTTGGTTTTTAGAAGCACAAATGCAATTTACTTTTAAAGGCTATATTGTAAAAATTGGCCTTTTCTAATATTTTATTTTTTCCACTTTAAAATTAAATTGTTATTTCTCATTATTTCCATTAGAGTATTACATATTATGTTATTATTAGATGCCAGATTATTCCCCTTTCTCAGCATCTATTGAAAACACCTGATAAAACTCTGAACTGCTTTGTAATGCAATTATTAGGGGGAAAGTCAGTATTAATATCATGGATATCATTTACTGACTTTTAATGCAAAGTCTTCTTATCCACAGTGACAACCCCAACCACCAGCACACAAATTACTCCAATGCAAGATGAGAAAAGGTGAGAAGAGTCTAAGGATATTATACTGCTATACCATCATCAACTTTAAATATGTAGTAGTAAACATTAGAATAATCATCTGTCCTGTACAAAATACTAACAGATAGTAGTACAAGTTCATATAATTTTTTATTTTATTTTATTTAGTTCATGGGTGACTCTACGTTGGATTCTCTTTATTTTAATGCTGTGTTGTTTGGCATCAACACACATCGCTGTGTGGAGAATAAAGACTGCAGGGAAAATATGACTATGACAACCATTTTACCTTCAGAACTTATGCATTAATAAAGTCTTACAATGTCATAATTTTAAAAAGAAACATGGGTAAATTGGTATAAACATAATCCTACAAAAACTATTCTTCCAGTGGATGTTCATTCAGTGTGTGACCTGAGCTGAAAATAAACCAAATGAAAAAGAGGCTTTCAGACTCTTTTTTTTTCTAAGTATTTAAATGATTTAAATGTCATTCATTTTAATGTCAGCGCCTAAGATAACTTTAGGCTCAACTATTGAATATCCTATCAACTTAAAATTAACAGCCCCAAATACTAGAGGCCCTTGGCTTTCACTTAATTTATTTGCAAATCTTATATGGCCGGTCATGGTGATTGTTATTCTTTTTGCGATGAATCTCTGATATCTAAGATTTCTGTCAATATTGTGCTCCAGAGATCTGAAAACCACGTGGAATAAAAATCTCTTCATATGCAAAGACAGGGTGAACTGTTGTGAGGAGCTCCTTCTAAAAGTCAAAACACTCACAGTAAGTAGGTTGGATCATTAGGATCTCTCTAAAGTTATTTAAGGATTGCAATAATACAGTTTCACACTTGCTTGACTTTTGCTTTTTGCCCTCAGTAACACATAACAGTCTAACAGGTTACCTGGAGCTCAAATGTAGGGTTACTATCCAAGTTAATTTATGTAAACTTGTTACAGTGATAATCAAAAGTGGATTACACTGAAATTCCTCAAAATTTTTACATATTGTGCGCACAAAGAGAAGCAGTGATGATTAGTGATCCTTGTCGAGCAGATTTGATTACCCTGGTAGTTATAGCTGTGAGATGTTTTGAACGTCTATGCCTGTTGCTCCTTGCTATTACACCCCTATACAATCTAATTCAATAAACCTGCATTTAATCTTATTTTATAGAAAAATATAATGTTTAGTTTATCTCAGAGGCATTGAATCATTTATTCTCTCGCTGTGCTGCAATATATGTTGCCTTTGATATTCTGTCCCTGGTGTAGCTGGGGGTGGACAACAACACCTCTGAGACCTTTTTAACTGCAGATATCAGGTATTTCTCATGATATAACACGTGTTCCAGTAAGCTATGCCAGTGTAAAAGTAAGCCAGTATTCAAAATATCAGCACCATAGCACTAAAGCTGTCTTGTTAATATCATTATTCACATCTATGCTTTTCTGGCTCTTTGTGTAAATGATTTCAGTCATGAGAGAAAAAACCCACCATTCCCTTTATATGTAAAATGGACGATAAGGTTTAGGCAAAAAATTTCTTTTTAGTCTTCTAGGAGGTATAACCCGCAACCAATAGCTATTTCAGTGTGTATGTGGGAATGTGAGTACAGTTTTGAGACAAGAAATACATTAAGAAATGGTTTAATGCAACACATCTACAGTACTGTACAAAAGTTTTCAGCCACCCCTTGTTTCATTTTATTCTGGTTCCAGGGGCCCAGACTTTCTTGTCATTTTTTTTTTTAATTGGTCTTAAGCAATAGTTTGCCAGGCTTTCCAAGGGTCTTTCAAAGTTCCACTTCAGAAATTAGATGGTTTTTCTCTTATTTTCAGAGGAATCCTTTTTTTGTTTGATAAGCCACTTAAACACTGACATATGGTTCAAAAGGCACTGAGCTCAAGGGATGAACCAGTGTTGGGTCTACACATAACCAGAGGTGGAAAGTAACAAAGTACAAATACTTTGTTACTGTACTTAAGTAGAATTTTCAGGTATCTGTACATTTCTTGAGTATTCTTTTTCTAACAACTTTTTACTTTTGCTCCCTACATTTTAAACAAATATCTGTACTTTGTACTCCTTACATTTTCAAAACAGACTCATTACTTTTGGTTTAACGTATTAGAGAGGAGTTATTATTTAACAACACTGCAAGCCTTCAAACATCAAACTGATTTGAGCCTGAATAGTAACTGTGGTTGCGGTACTTCAGCATCTAGCTAGCCCCACTTAAGACGAGCGAGCATAAAGGCTGTAACGTTTTTTAAGTGGCAGGTAATTTGAAATGCAATGTTTTTATCAGCTCAGCAAACATCAGCAAACATATAAATTTTGTTAATTGTATCCAAAACTAAAAAAAAAAAAAAAAAAAAAAAAAAAAAAAAAAAAAAAAAAAAAAAAAAAAAAAAAAAAAAAAAAAAAAAAAAAAAAAAAAAAAAAAAAAAAAAAAAAAAAAAAAAAAAAAAAAAACACCACAAAAAAAAAAAAAAACAATTTTCTTT
>VVHJ01009382.1:2793-16531 GCA_015107715.1 Tylochromis polylepis | reverse complement strand
AAATTTTTTTAAAAATAAAAAAAAAAAAAAAATGCAGCAGATGAACAGTATCTGAGAGTACTGTTCTTACGAAATGAGAAAAAAAAAAACACAGCAAAGACTTGATACAGGACCTGAAAGATGCATCTGGACTTTCAGCCTCATCAGAAATGTTCTAAGCGGAAGGGTTTCTGTCAAGAAGCCATTCTTATGGAAGGGAAATGAGAAGAAAAGGCTGAGCTGTAACAAACTGCACAAGACTGGGTTGTAAATCAGTGGCAACAGGTCTTATGGAGTGATGAATCCAAATTTGAAATTGACACCTAATGTATTAAGGTTGTGAGAGGTACAACAGTGTGTCTACAGCCATCTGTAAATCTGGAGGCTCTATCATGGTTTGGAGCTGCATTTCAACCAGTGGTTTTCTCAACATCAATGAAATTATGGATGCAGAAAAGTACCGTCAGATGTTAATCCATCATCCAATTAAAGTTGGAAAGCATCTGATTGGCAACAGCCAACAGAAGGCAGCCAACATCCAGAGAACCCAAAGAAGAGCTGTAAATGTCCTTCAAGCCTAGAAAACTATTCCCGAAGGCTGCTTAAAGAAACTATAAGAATGCTTGCCTCAAAGAGTTGATGCATATCAATTATGGACTTTCAAGCTCATTGGTGTTGCAGAACCTCTGTTTTGCCATTATTTCTGTATTTCCATGTATGTTTCAAGAAATTTCAATAAATCACTGCTGTGATTTCTAATATTCCTAGAAAAATCGATGCTAATTAAATATAATAATCTTCTTATTCGTATGCATATCACAATCGCATGTAAATCTTTTGAAGTCATTCGGATACTGTGCCGTGTTTACCTGGAGATGTGCAGAGCTCCAGGAGAGGATACAAGGTGAGAGGAATTTAAGAAGGTGACATCATCACTTCTGCAGCATGAACCTCGCGCTTAAACTAAGACACCCAACAACGTGAGAGGAAGACACGTTTCAGAGTAAAAGCATAGAAAGGAACGAAGAGTCATGCATGATATTAAAGCTATATACAAGGAAAACGCCTTAGAATAAGAACTTTACTTTCACGTCCATGTATCCATTTAGAGAACTAGCTTTTACAATGAATGAGTTTTGTAGCAACAGCTAAATGTTTTACTTTGAAACTGTTGTCCGGTATTATTCCGTCTCGCGTGAAAGTCGTAGTGGAAGTCGGGACTCGCAGACTGGCTGTACCAAGTTGTTGCTCGCTGGTGCCAACGCCCGGCGAAACAGACTGCTAACGTTAGCTAGCAGAGACACAAGAGGGACACGGGTACGTAGCTAAAACATTTATCTGGCATCTTGCGAAGTTGTGCAGTCGTCTGATTTTGTTTGTGAGCTACGCTTTCCTAGATTGACTTCATAGAAACTAATGGAGCGTTTGTTTACACCCTTATGTTATCCGACTGGCTGCTTAACCGGCTAACAAGTTAGCATTGCGTTAGCAGAGTTTGCTAAATGATGCGCAAACATGTTTCAGTTGCCGGTAATTATTTGCTTAAGTAGTTATCGTCATATTTTGTGACTAATCTAAAAACGTGGTTGTAAATACTAAACTTAGGAAGGTAAACAAATGAGTAAGCGAGCCATTGGCTAACGTTAGCCTTCAGACAATGTTGTTGATAGCTGGGTGTGACTCTTAGCTGTTTAATTCTAGAAAACTCTGCTGTTCCACTTGGATCCCACCGTCTCGTTAAGAAGTTATTCGCAGTGGATACGATAGAACATTTGAATAACTTAACATTGTCTGTAGGTGTCTAAAATATTGAATATTGGCCTAACCATCGTCAGTTATCACCTTCTTCTCCTTGTAGGTAACGTGATTGCCAGCAGCGTCAGAAAGCACAGAGATGCAGACTATCAAGTGTGTGGTGGTGGGTGATGGAGCAGTGGGAAAAACCTGTCTGTTGATTTCATACACCACCAATAAATTCCCCTCAGAATATGTACCAACAGTAAGTTTTTCACACAAAAAAAATGTTTTCGCTTCAATATGCATCATGGTACAAAATCCCCTGACATGTGACTTATTGTTCTATCACAGGTGTTTGACAACTATGCAGTAACTGTAATGATTGGGGGTGAACCATACACCCTTGGCTTATTTGACACAGCAGGTACAATTCATTTTAGTTCCACGTTAATTAAATTTGGTAGTTTATTTAGTCTGTCTCTTGGTAAATTATTTATATGTGTGTATGTGTGTGGTCTTTCCCTAGGTCAGGAGGATTATGACCGGTTACGACCTCTAAGCTACCCGCAGACTGATGTCTTCTTAGTGTGTTTCTCAGTTGTTTCACCTTCCTCATTTGAGAATGTTAAAGAAAAGGTACATGATGTTACTCTAAATACGGACTTATTTTGTTCTTGAAACTCCGTACCCTATATCAGGAAAATTCCAAAATGGTAAAGAACGTTTTTTTGACTTCTACACAGTGAAATAGTGATAATGAAGACGGAGACAACTGTTCCAAATACATTGTGGATTATTTTTATTAGTTCTTTTATTAAGTTACTAAAAAAATGAAGGGAAAAAAAAGGTGGTTATTGTGTGTGTTGCCTCACTCTAAAAGCAGCACATCGGTGTTGTTCCGCGTTTCTCCTTGAGGAACTTTGCTGTTTCTATCATATAGAATGCCAAGTCACTGATATGCATTCACCCATAACCCACTAGACCAATACCTCCTCCTCTCATGTAGTGGCCTCCCTCCATAGGATCTGAGGGTGGCCCAAAACAACTTTAACTGGTCTAGATAATGCATATTGTGTACAATTCTACTTAACTTCAAAGATAAACGAAAAGTTTATTGAACACAGAGCAGAAACACTGCTGGACCCTGGCCAATATTGACCCTTTCTGATCCACCATGGGTACTTCTAATGAGGATCATCCCGAGCCATCCGTGGTGTCCAAGGTTATGACGAACGTAGTTTAGCAGTAGTAGTGATGGTTGTAGTTGTTGTGATGTTTTGGGGTTTTTTTACCTATCGCTATATCCTGTAAATAATATCAATTTGGACTGAATAGAGCCTCACATTCACAAACAACCTTCATACACATGCAGCTCACTCACACACACTAATTTCAATGAAAGGTGAAATATGCAAATATATACATAATGTATGCATGTTTTTTTTCGTTTGTTTGTTTGTTTGTTTTCCCGTGTTTCACGTGTTCTCTTTCTTGCTTCTGTCAGTGAATTAGGTTATAGTATTGTGCTGGAGTTTCAACACTGTATTTTTTTTTTTTAACAGTCTGTTGTAGTATGTAGTTCAGCCACACATGTTATGTAAATTTAAGAACATAATATAATGTGGTTAACACATTCACTACAGGAGACACAAAACCCAGCCTTAGGGGGTCATAAACTACTGTACTCCTGCCGCTGATGCCAAGCCTGGCTAAATGGGAGTTTAACAGCAGGTGTAAAATCTATGCCAAGTCAAAATGTGGACCAAATTAATATGTGGCGATCTCTCGTAAAAATAAGGGAGGAATCGAACGTGCCTATTTCATGAGGAATTTTAGAAATATCTGGTTAACTTGTGGGTTTATTTTTCTCTATGGTCCTCCATTAATAGAAAGGTTTATGACATTTCTATCAGCCATGTAAAATAATCTGTAAATCACTGTTTTTGATGAGTTTTTGTTTTTGCCCCACCAGTGGGTTCCTGAGATAACTCACCACTGTCCCAAGACCCCGTTCCTGTTGGTAGGCACTCAGATCGACCTGCGTGATGACCCGTCTACAGTGGAGAAGTTGGCAAAGAACAAACAAAAGCCAATCACTCCTGAGACAGCAGAAAAGCTGGCTCGTGACCTTAAGGCAGTCAAATATGTTGAGTGCTCTGCTCTAACACAGGTAAGAGCTCTCATTACACAATACACTAAAAACTGCTGTAGCAAGCATGTTTCTAAATGGCAATTTCTTAACATGGGTGGAAGTGCTTTGCCTTATGTTTTGCTAACACCACTTACCTAAAAACTCCCATCTAACACTGTGTTGTGTACCTGTCTTTCTTCCTTCTTTTCCTCTTGCTGTAGCGGGGATTGAAGAACGTATTTGATGAGGCTATCCTAGCTGCTTTAGAGCCTCCCGAAACTCAGAGAAAGAGAAAATGCTGCTTGTTCTGATGTCGTCTTGAATCTTGCTTTGCCTCTTGATCGTGTGCTGCTCATTCATTGTAAACAAATGTCTGTTACTAAAATAACCGCCATGCTCTTTCAAACTTTAAACCTCTGTACCCATGAACCTTTTTCCTTTGTTTCATGTGTGCTTTCTTTTCAACTAATCTCAATAATTATCCATGCTGCCTAATGATGATGGTGCCAATCTTTAGTTCTTCACCTTACGGACAAGTCTGTGTAACCTGACATGTCTTTGGGGTTGAGGGGTTGTTTTTTGTTGTTGTTGTTGTTTTTTTAAACAAACATTCCCTTATATCAGCATTGAGCTCATCCATTGTACCCTACTTAAGCGTCAGTGCTACTGTCAGCAATATCTCTCTTTTTTTTTTTTTCCTACTGCAGCATCAAAATTTTCAGGCTTTTGTCTTTAAGACAACTTGATCATGAGGAGAGACTTGTATAATGTTATTTCAATAAATGAAAATTTTGATTGCCCTGCTCCATTTCTACTCAGCTCTCTTTTGCACTCACATATTTCCAGAAAATGGCTCCGTTTTGAATATAAATGTTTTGTTTCCACAGAAAGGATTAAAGAATGTGTTTGATGAGGCAATACTGGCTGCCCTGGAGCCGCCTGAACCTAAGAAAAGACGTAAATGTGTTCTGCTCTAAGTTTCGTCGCAGTCTTCATACCAGTTTCCAAATCTAGGTTAACAGTACTGAAGAGGTTTTCTGCACAAGCACATTCCACTGTAACTTGATATTTTTAAATATTAGCTGTCTCACATACTTAATCTTAAATCATATTTTGTGTAAGACTGATACACTTTGTCATAATTTGATGCCATTGAAATTTTGTACACAATGTGAATGCTGAAACCAGAAAAATTCTAAGGAGCACTTGGAAGTAATGTTTTGGTTTGGCCACGTTATCTTTGACTTTGCAGAGGTTTCCTTGCAAACGAAGTGATTATGCAATGATATTTTTTTATAGAGCTCCTGTTTCAAGAGTCCTATAAAATAGAGCTTTAATAAATTCTCTTAAAGTTATAAATTTGCATTGGTTTACTACTTAGGTGTCTGTAGTAGCAACATACATGTAAATCCAGCTAAAGTCATAAAATGTTTGTTTTCCAAATGCTTGTTTAGGGAAAGCTCCATTTCTCAAAGGGTTAGTAGTATTTTTTTAATCATGTCAACATAGTCTTAAGGTAAATGTAAGAAACCTAATGAAATGTGGAATTAGGGTATGTTTTATCTTGGGTCTGATAAAAGTGGAAAATCTATTTCACTGTTTAAGTTACTGAGTTTGAGTACAACTATAATCCAGTCATTTGCTTTTTCTGACAAGTATCAAGGAGACAATGTATGTCCTCAATGATCATCAGCAGGTGGTAAAGTTAAACTTTGTGGAAGTGTAACTACTCCTAATGCTTGGCCAGTTACCTATATTGTAAACTGCAGCACCATTAACAGGTTGAGATCCTGTGGAAATGATTAAATTACTTGACTGGTAATACTTGCCTTTGAAAATCCATTACTAGATTGTAGGCTTAAATTTAATTTGTAAATATAGTGAAAGTAACTCGTAACTTATTGACTGACAATTTGTATATCACTGATGAAAGACTGAAAGAACCTTAGCTGAAATCACATTAACCAGAAAATATTTCTCTCTTATTTTTATTCAATTTCACAATAAAGTTGGGACTGTATTTTTGTTTGTAATAAAGCTTCACAATAAAGCAGTATTATTATTAAATCCTACTTTTAATATTTCATGTTGTCATGTTATTAGATGGTTCAAACTTGAGAACCTGCCTATAGTTACACATACATACATTTGAAACAACTTTATTATAAATAAGGCATTACAGGTCAATGCAAACAGTTCTATTGCTGGTGAGTCAAATACCAGTTCTAAAGTATTATAATAGAATTCAGATAAACCCTTGCAATCTGAGAGGTCAGGTTCTGGCTTTTGTTTTATCCTGGTACCAAGCTCTATCACTTATTCTGGTATTATTGCCTCAAATAATAGGATCACCCACTGACACCTTCATGCAACTACAAATATGTTCTCACCCTAGCTTTAAAGTATATGAAGGAAAAGGAAAAGTCAGCTACAACCTTCAAAGAGCCTGAGAGCAAAGCTGTAGTTTTTTCAGGAATTACAGTGGCTCTTTGGTATTTAACCAACTTCAGCATAAAAATATGGTGACATTAGAGATTTTATAGTAAATATCCCTCATTGTGGAGTTTGCAGTCACTGTGGCTAGATTACATGAAGAATGTTTTAAGTGTTTTCTACAAGCCTGTTTAGATTTACACATTTACACTTGGGTGTCTAGACCAGGAAATAAAAGACATGGCACAAAGTAACTGTAAAGCGCAACAATACACTTTCATGAACAGCTACATAGTATATGATTTTAAAGCTTGCCTCTGAAGCATGTATTAACATTTAAGCTGACATTATCATTTCCAGTTCTCACACTACGAAATGGAAAGTAAGAAAGGCAAGTATCTTTAAGGTAAATGTATAGGTTTGTTATAGCAATAATGTAAACTAAGTCACATGCTGCCTTCCAGACAAGCTAGTCACATTAACACATTAACTCACTGGATACTCAGTCATCCCATATCTACAACAGAATACAAATATAAATCGTATAGGAATCATATTTGCATATTATTTGACAGAAACGTCATATAAAGCCAGAAGGACAGATTGTGTCCCCAATAACTGTGCAGACAATCTAAAGCAAACAAAGTCACTCAATGGAAGTAACTGGCTCCTGGCCGGCTCTTATATATGCAGTTTAATTCAACTGAGGTTCTTGTGTCTGAATTAGTAGATGTTTTCACAAATGCCTGAAAATTTCCAGATAAAAGTCAGTAGATTTACATGAGAACACAAAATGTTCAGTTTAGTCAAATTATAAGAGTGCATCTGAAAAATTATTACACAGAGTAAAAATCTCAAGCCTTTTCTGTTTTAAGACATTAAAACCAAATGTATTATATTTGATATATGAGCTTTAGAGAGTTTTTCAGACTTCATCAGTATGATGATGTACAAAATTTTGTCAGAAAGCTCAATAAACACTCCATTTTCAGAAATAATGACAATGAAAATCTGAAATCCAGTTATGAATTATGATCATTTCATTTTGAGTTGAGATTTTTTAAATGCACTTGTACATTAGATAATACATAACCTGCTACCTTCCTAATACAAAATCTTGAGTATTGTTTATTGACCCTGTGTAAAGAGTTCACAGCAATCAATGTGTTCTGTCTCCAACTAAACCAAACAGTGTTTGTAGACGTCACAATGCAAACAAAGCTGACTACTTCCTGTAGTGTGCTACTTGTGAGTTAAGGCATCTTCCAAAAATCCCCCAGCCCAGTTCTCCTAAGCTTTGAACTGCAAGCTCTCTTTTCAAAATCTGTCAGTTATTACATACAGTCAAGATCATAACATTTCATTCCCCAACCATATGACGGATTTCTTAAGGTGTTTTTATTCAATTTCACCATGTACAGTGGTGTGAAAAAGTGTTTGCCCCTTCCTGATTTCCCAATTTTTTTGTATGTTTGTCCCACTTAAATGTCTCAGATCATCAAACAAATTTAAATATTAGACAAAGATAACACAAGTAAACAAAAGAAATGCAGTTTCTAAATGAAGGTGTTTATTATAAGGGGGAAAAAGCCAAACCTACATGGCCCTGTTTGAAAAAGTGATTGGTGGAACAGTGGTGAACCTTCCCAGGAGTGACTGGCCAACCAAAATTACCCCAAGAGCGCAGCAACAACTCATCCAAGAGGTCACAAAAGACCCCAGAACAGCATCCAAAGAACTGCAGGCCTCACTAGCCTCATTTAAGGCCAGTGTTCATGACTCCACCATAAGCAAGAGACTGGGCAAAAATGGCCTGCATGGCGGAGTTCCAAGACGAAAACCACTGCTGAGTAAAAGGAACATAAACGCTCCTCTCAGTTTTGCCAGAAAACATCTTGATGATCCCCAAGACTTTTGGGAAAATATGAAACAAAAGTGGTGTGTGTCCCATTACATCTGGCATAAAATAATACAACATTTTAGAAAAGAAACATCAACAAATTAGAACAGAAAAACAACAAGAAAATATGGTGGTGGTAGTGTAATGGTCTGGGGCTGTTTAGCTGCCTCGGGACCTGGAAGGCTTGGTGTGGTAAATGGAACCATGAATTCTGCTATTTACCAAAATATCCTGAAGGAGAATATCCTGCCATCTGTTCGTGACCTCAAGCTAAAGCACACTTGGGTTCTGCAGCAGGACAATGATCCAAAACACACCAGCAAGTCCACCTCTGAATGGCTTAAAAAACCCAAAATGAACACTTTGGAGTGGCCTAGTCAGAGTACTGACTTCAATCCGATTGAGATGTTGTGGGATAACCTTAAAAAGGTGGTTCATGCTCAAAAACCCTCCAATGTGGCTGAATGACAACAATTCTGCAAAGATGAATGAGCCAAAATTCCTTCACAGTGCTGTAAAACGACTCATTGCCAGTTATCGCAAATGCTTGATTGCAGTTGTTGCTGCTAAGGGTGGCCCAACCAGTTATTAGGTTTAGAGGGCAATCACACACGGCCATGTAATTTTGTTTGGGGGTTTTGTTTGCCCCTTAATAATAAACACCTTCATTTAGAAATTGCATTTTGTCTTTACTTGTGTTATCTTTGTCTAATATTTAAATCTGTTTGATGATAAGTGACATTTAAGTGTGGCAAACAGAAAACAATAGGAAATCAGGAAGGAGCAAACACTTTTTCAGACCAGGGTATACATGTCATAACTTTTCAGATCTACATTACGTTATGCTTCTCATTGCACCAAAAAGTCTCATGATAATATACACACACATATACAAACCTTTCTATTCCAAACCTTGTGCACATACATTAGTCATAGCTCCAGAAACGTGAATGGATGATAAATAAGATGCAAGAAGATAATGTGGAATTGCAGGCAAATGAAGGATGGAAGAATTAGACAAATTCCAGCAGGCTATGTGTCCACTGCTGGACATATCTTAATGCTGCTGTCTGTGACACATATTCCATACCATCCAGCCCAGAACTGTGTGTCTATTCTGCCATGGATAAAATGAATGTATCTCACTCCTGGTCCATAGTCCTGTTATACATAGATCATCTGAAAAATAAATATCAGTAAACCAAATTTGCCTATGGGTTCTGCACTGCTACTAAACTTTATTACATTTCACACTTTGTACATACCTGATTCCACTGCTGATCATTCCACTGATCAAAGGAAACAGTATCAGGAATAAACAACTGGATAACCCGCTTCTCTCCATTCAGCAGCTGCGGAAGATCAAATATTTACATCCACAGTCTCATCGTGGTGCATACCTGTTAAAGATGTATTTGTACAAAGATTAGGGATCACCAATCACATCAAGCCATGTTTTTCTCTCATATTATTCAAGCATTATAGGCACATAATCCTAAGTGTTATCAGCAAGTTTTGTTTAGTTCTTCTGTTTCAGATGCTATATAAAAAAAATGACAGTAGCTTAACTAAATGTAATTTGTTGAATTCCTTCCAGTCTATTGTGCTCATGTGTAATGACTCTGTATAAACTAGGGTTGTCACGTAATTAGGACCTATACCAATACTTCAATACCAATACCAATAATTAGAACTTAATACCGACTCAATACCAACAAAAATTTCGATACCACAGAGAAGATTTTGACCACATCCTGCAACAGCAAATGTAATGGCAAAACCCCCAATATTTTGAAAAGTTAACTTGATCATTTTCAACAAATTTTCACAATTCTAAGTTAGATTTAGCAAAATATCTATTTAAGGTTAAGATTGCGATTGTGAAGATAAACTATATTGACCCTACTAACGGGAACAACACAATCCCAAAAATCTAAATAATTGAATTACTGCAGAAGAAAAGTTATTATGGCATTATGAAAAATAAAAAATTTTGGATAAAGTTTGGTATTAGCTATGTTGAAACAAAGAACAGAGCAGGAAGCAGAGCTTGGAAGTAGTGCAAAAGTCTTGGTCTGAGTATAGATACCCTGTGCGAGTGGCCTGAGTGATGAGGGTTCCTCAGACCATGGCTCAGATTGGTGAGGTGAGTAGACAGGGGTGGGGTGTGGGGGGACAGCGTTTGTTAACAGTCTGAATGGCCTAGGGGAAGAAGCTGTTTGTGAGTCTGGAGGTGTGGGACATGATTGACCTGAGATGCTGACCAGAAGGCAGCGGCAAGCGGGTGCAAGGGGTCACCTGTGATGGCCCTGGGTTTTCTGAGACAGGAGGATCTGGTGATGGTCTCCAGGGGTGGCGGAGAGCAGCCAATGATTTTTTGGGGCCGTGTTAATTACCCTTTGCACAGCCTTCCTGTTCTCAGTTGTGGCCCCTGCGTACCAAACACCCAGGCAGTAGGAGAGCACGCTGTCCACTGAGGAGCGGTAGAAGGCCAGCAGCAGCTTCTGGTCCAGGTTATTCTTCCTCAGGACATGGAGGAAGTGCCGCCGCTGCTGGGCCTTCTTTACCATGGTGTTGGTGTTGTGGGTCTAGGTGAGATCAGCAGAGATGTGGGTGCCCAGAAACCTGAAGGTGGAGATGGATTTCACCAGTTCTCCATTTATTTTAAGTTCAGAATTTCTCTGGCTTTTCTATATTCATAACTTTTCAATAACACATGCTCCCCTGATTCCTCTTCTTTTTATCTTCCACATTGCCCTGTATCCTGATTCCCTGTTAGTTGCATGGTTGGATTTAACCCTGTAACCTAATCAAAGCCTAGAGAATATGACTATGAAGATGTGAATTCTTCCTATCTGTTTCTCCAGTTTTTTCCTATATATTATGTAGTGTCTTCTTTTTGACCCCATGCTACCACCTGTGTTGCCATTTATTTTTAATTTTCAAAACCAATAGTGCTTTTGTTTTCATTTTACTTAGTGCCACTTCCCCTGACTCCATTATCTGCAATTTCATTTCCTTTAATATGTGCACGTACCCAAATGAACTTAATTACCTTCCCTTTCTTTACTAGATTTTTTTAAAGTCATTATCTTTACTTTCTGAAAACCAGACATCACGAGGTTGTATTGAATCTGTAAAACACAGGGTCAGTCAGCACTTATTGGCCATTGACTTCCCAATGCCAAATTAATACCTAGTCTGTTTTATATTTTACAAAATGAACAGTATTGTGTTCAGTAATGCTCACAACTAGCAGTTGAGCTCACAATGCCACAAACTCACAAGGAAAATCCTAGAAAGTTAATTCTGTTCATCTGGACATCGTGTAGAAGTGTTTTGTCACTCATCCAAGTAACTTTTTCAGAGGTTTCAGAGGCAATGAGACCCATGCATTTCTGTAACATAGAGCCAATCAAACTTTCCTGCATAACATGGGGTATCCGATTGCCCTAATCTACATGTGGAATAATTGCATGAAACCTTAAACAAACATTTTGCATTTTATTTAGTACTGCAAGTAAGGCCATTTGCATTTAAATACAATACATTATATTTGACCTTCACATTTTAAATGACAAATGTGTATCCTTACTGGGCTCTTGCATTTCTAACATTAGCTGAAGAATAAAATAATGTGGATTTTATATTAAGTGAATTGCTGTGGTGTAAATAGTGTTTTTTGCACGTATGCTATAAACTGGCAGTTATCCAGAAATCAGTATATCTTCTGTGTACAGAATTGGAAATAGTTTTAGAAAGCAAGTAAATTCAACAATAATAAACTCTAAAAACAATAGAATAGCGAAAAAATCATGCATTCATTTTGTAAAAGTACAAAAGTATCAGCATCAGACTATACCTAAGGGACCTACAGAAAGCTCTTCATTATTCAGATTTCCTTATTTCATGATCATTTACCAAAAATAAATTAAATTTAAAGAAATCATTTGCTCACACGCTTTTGTTTAAATTAAGCATATAAAACCTTTGTTTTCAGAGCTACCTTTTGTTAGAAAAATTCTCTTATGAAGTAAGACACACAGAGTAGCGAGTTCCAACGGAAGCAAACAGTGAACCTATGTGGAATTGCTCGCCGGGGCAATGTTCTTCTTTGTGTGTTTTTTATTTCAGTCCATTACAGGGCCTGACGTGTGATTTAAAACTGGCTAAATCCCAGAAAAGTTTTTTGGGATTTACTTACCTAGATGATTGAGCATGCATCAAAACTGGCTAAAGTGAGGCAGAAAACTGTTCTTCAGTTTGACCATTTGACATATGAAATTCTTTGCACCAACCCTCCAGGCTAAACACAGGGACTGTCTGGTTTGTTGTCAGTAGCAGTTCAAAGCTAGTATCCATGATGGTAAGGTGGGCATTGGTGCAAACAGCATGAGTAACTTGGACAACTGTGCAGGCTGTGGAGGTCTCTTCCTATTAAAAGGGAGTTCTTTCTTTCCACTGCCGTGAAGTGCTTGCTCATAGGGAATGATTATCTCTCGTGTAGAGTCACTACATTGCAATGTGAAGCACACTGAGCTGGCTTTAATGACTGGAACTATATATTTTTTAAAAACTGAAGTGAATTGGTCAGGTGGTTATTACCACCTCAAATTCAGGTCATTTTTTTATGATCAAACACCTAACAGAATGTAAAAGTGGAGAATACTGATCTGGGCATATTTTATGATGCTAACTGGCAATATAATATAATATGTCAATATAATCAAAAAAATGTTCTATCCATTTTTTGAGTTTAAGATGCAACAACATCCAAATTAAAAGCAGGTTAAATAAGTTAAACATGATTAGTATAATTTTGGAAAAAGTTAGTAAGCAGACGTTAAATGAATCCCACTGAATTCATATGTAGTCTATGTATCCAGTGTTGGAAATAACTCAACAGAGCTGCCAGTAATGTAAACTCCGTAATGTCCTTTCCACCACCTTAAATCCTTCCCTCCGTGTGTAAATCGAACGTATCTCACTCCCGGTCCATATTTATGAAACACATGGGTAATCTGAAAAACAAATAATCAGTCAGACAAAAGTTGTCCTTGGGTTTTCATAGTGCAAGTATTGGTGCAAGTGTTTTGTTGTCATACCGGTTTCCATCCTTTACATCCCGCGCTACGGTAAATAGTCTCAGGTGCAAAGCTCTCAATAAGCTCCTTCTTTTGATCCAGCAGCTCTACCCAGATTTCATAACTGCCGCCACAGTCGTGACATGTATGAATCCTAAATAAATAAAACAATACAATGAAAAACATCAAGAATACATTTTTAAAATCTACACCGTATTTGATACACAAACATATATCAATATTCAGTTCATCTTAGACTTAACTTTGTGAGCATAAACTCTGCCTGGTGAGCCATATGTTTAATATTTAAACCTCTAATGAAACAAAAACTTCTAATTACACAGTACTTAGGTTGAGAAATTGATTTTTTTCAGTTTTTTTTTTTTTTTTTTTTTTTAATTTTTTTTTTTTTTTTTTTTTTTTTTTTTTTTTTTTTACATTAGTGGTGTTTTCATGTGCTTTTCATTTTTATCC
>VVHJ01009379.1:25323-38110 GCA_015107715.1 Tylochromis polylepis | reverse complement strand
TCTCAGTCTCTCACTGAACGTTCTGCTGTGACTGGCCAGCACGTCGTGGAGAAGGTGGGCGGTGTTGTCCATTGTCCTTATCTTGGACAACATCCGCCTCTCCGACACCACCTTAAGGGAGTCCTACTCCTTCCCCACAACATTACTGGCCTTGCGGATCAGTTTTTTGAGTCTGCTGGCATCTGCGACCCTCAACCTGCTGCCCCAGCCTGCAACAGCATAGAGGATGGTACTGAGCACAACAGACTCAGAAAAACCTGAGCGTTGTTGAAAGACCTCAGTTGCCTCAGAAAATAGAGGCGACTCTGGCCCTTTCTGTAGAGTGCAGTGGTATTGTTAACCCAGTCCAGTTTATTATCTATGTGTAATCCGAGGTATTTATAATCCTCCACAATGTCCACATCGACCCCTGGATTGAAACAGGGGTCAAGGGTTTCCTGGTCCTCCTAAAGTCCACAATCAGTTCTTTAGTCTTTGTCACGTTGAGCTGCAGATGATTCTGCTCACACTACGTGACAAAGGAGTCCACCACAGCCCTGTACTCCATCTCATCACCCTCACTGATGCATCCAACCACCGCAGAGTCATCAGAAAATTTCTGAAGATGGCAGGTCTCTGTACAGTGGCTGAAGTCTGTGGTGTAGAGGGAGAGGAAACGGGAGAGGACGGTCCCTTGTGGTGCCCCTGTGTTGCTGATCACCTTGTCAGACACACACTGAAGACGCACACATTGTGGTCTTCCTGTCAGGTAATCAGCAATTCAGGACACAAGAGAGGCATCCACCTGCATTGGTGTCAACTTATCACCCAGGAGGTGATACCTCAATACCTTCAATACCCTGATGGTATTGTGTGTGTATATATATATATATATATATATATACCTTAATTCTTCAACACAGCCTGAATTTTTCAGGCATTTTAAAGTTCATTTTGGATGTCGGCTGCCTTTTGCTCTGTTCCTTGTCAGGATGATTCCACACAGCTTAAGTAATGTTAAGGTCCAGGAGCTGGTGAGGCCAATCCATAACCAGTAGTGCTGTTTTTCTATCTAGGTATGCTTTAACTGGATTGGCCATTTGTTTGTGATCTTTGTCATATTTTAAAATGTGGCCATTGCCAATCAGATGCTTTCCAGATGGTACTACATAGTGGCTCAAAATCAGATTTTTCTTGGTTCTTGAGTGTATCAGTTTTGACAGGATCGCCAACATCACAGGCTGAAATGCAGTCCCAAACCACAGCCTACAGATGGCTGTAGACACTCATTGTTGGACTCCTTGCCTTCTCTGTATAAATTGATGATTTGAACCAAAAGTGTCAAATTTGTTTCTTCCCTCCATAAGACCTGGTACCACTGATTTGCTCTTGTGTCATTTGGCATACCCCCACCTGTTCTCCCTGTTCTCAACTGAAAGGCCAGATGCATCTCTCATATCCTGTGTCTGTCTCTTTAGGAATCACCTTATTGGTACAAAAAATTATTTATGTATGTCAAATTTGGCTTTTTTTTTTTGTAGATTAAACTAAATGAAAAAACTAATTGTATATTTATGATAGGGATGCTAGAAACAAAACATCTAAAGATACAATTTAACATTGGTTCTTTGCTAAGTTGTCTGTTACAGCATATGTTGACACAACACTGGCCCATCCCTTTAGTTAGGTGCCTTTTTATGCTTGAATAGATCACTGTTAAACAACTTAAACAAAAAACAAACGAAAACATTGTCAGGTACAATGACTGGGCTGAAAATGAGTTAAAAAGGCAGCCGATGTCCAAAGAAAACACTGAGATCATAAAAGTATTTATATCCCTTTATCTGATAACAGAGTTGAAATAACTCTTTATCTTAAATATGGTACTTTTGTAATAAGTCCTATGATACAATGACAGGAAATTTCCATTTCAGTATGCAAGTTTAATTTTTAAGATTTTCTCCTTTGAATATCACCATCAACTGAGATTTTTCTGTTGAATTACAAGTTCTGGCTCTGCCTGTGGGTTAAAAGTGGTTAAAAGGGGATTCACATTCAGTGCAGTATATTCATAGACACATAATATGATCAGGGAAGGATGAAGTTGTGGCCCAGTACCGACCATCAGGTTATGCCTCTATAGGTGTGTTTCTATGTTTTTTCTTGATTCTTTAAACAGCATAATTTCAAATACAGAAATTAACAGCATAGTTTTAAAGTATGTTAAATTATGTTTGAACTCTGTATCGTTGATGTGACACAACAGATAAACATTGGATTATGGCTACTGCCAACGGTAAAGGTCGTCTTATGTGCTGATAGGCAAGGCTGATCTTGATTTGGCTGATATGTCGGGGGCATGCGCAACTCTGCTTTTAACTGTAAAGATCTTTTATGGTTTGCAATGAATAAATGTGTCGGATGAAGGGTGAACGTCAATGTTTGCCCCTTCTATATTTCTCTGTACAGTTTGCCTTTGAAATGTAGGTATATCACAAAGTATTTTTAGTTGTAGAAGGTTATTAAATATCTTAGGTTCTGCTGACTACTTTCAAAGTGTGCAGACTTTTATTCATAGTGTGCCAAACTGTATATAATAATCATCACAGAAATACCCAAATAATGTCTGTAAAGTACCAAGTAAGATACTATACATAAAAAATTAAAAGACATCTCATCTTATATAGTGCAGTAAATATTCCCTTATCCCTCCACACATTTTCTCTGGACAAAGGTCACCTATTAAATAAATGAAATAGACTAGCATAAGAAGGCATCAAAATGTTTTTAATCTTTATTTCAGCTGATTAACATTATGTGCTTAAATAGAAAGACGGTGACTAGGCTAAAATTTATAGAATAATTTGATTTATAATCTGCCTTCTTCAGTTGTGCTTAAAAAGTGTACTGTGAAAGTAACATTAGAAATATTGTAAAATGTCATGTGAAAAGGTAAACATCTGTATAATGGCAGCAGTGTATTTTACACAGTGAATATAACAAGTGTTTAAAAAAAGAACTGATAATAAAGTTGCCAATAACAAGATGTCAATCATTTCTAGAATACACACATCTACTATATACAATTATTTTACAGTCACTGTCAGTGTGACCATTGCACAGCCGTGTAGCGCTTGGCTGTGTCGCTGCCTTTCATTTATTGATCTGACTATGATGTGTTCTTCTGAGCTCCTTTTTCATATTCATATTCAGACACATTCGCATTTACAAATTCAGTTTCAGAAATACAGAATTGTTGTGTGTGTGTGTCCTTTTTTAGAAGGCATTAGACTTTTGATGTATCATTTGAGACATGGTTTCAATGATAGCCATACAGTGTATTATCATGCTGAAAAGCAAGCTTTCTGGCTGTGATTTCACACAGTGCAAGTAATTTCTTGACAAACCACACAACTTGCCACAAGCCTTTATGAAATAGCATATACCTAACCAAGAAATAAAACTAGATATCTAACTGATAATTTGCGCTTTTATGCTTTACTATATAGGTATATATATATATAAATTAAAATCACAGTATCAATGCTTTCAACAGGAGCTACCCACAAATGCTTGATTGTGTTACACTTTGCTGTTGGCCTGGAAGACTAAATATTCTTGTGCATTTTATAAACGTGGCTTATCATTATGGCAACACCATTCCTTTCCTTTCTAGCTATATCACACTCTGATTTCTAGTATGGAAGTTGCTCAAGAGTAGAAAGTGAGCACACTCTTGTGGTTGCCTCTAATGAGCAGGGTGGGTGGAAGGTCCTTTGTCAGAATGTCCAGCCAGGCCATGTAGAGGAAATCAGAGATCGTTTCTTTACGAGCTATGGGCATGCTCCTACAGGGGGTCAACAGTGGAGACAAATATGTTAGACGTTGTTCTTTCGACACTGGATTACACTTGGCAGTGTTATCCAGACAATATATACTTACACAATGATTAAATTGGCTGATCTGGAGTGTTCCTTGAGGAGCTCATTCAGTCGTACCTGGAGGTGTGTCTGTAACCAAGCAACAGTTATTTTTTTTAACAATGAATTTTTAATTTTGTTTATGATGATGTGAAGATAATACACAATATCTTCACTGTAGCCTGTGTAAGGTTATTACTTAGTGTCAGTGGTTTTTACCTTCTCCTCAAACTCGCTTAGCTCTTTGTCAGTGATCTTCCAGGGCTGCTCTTTCTGCAAAGCTCTAATCTGATCAGGGTCTCTGGACCCTTCATGCAGACGGAAAGGCTCAATCATCTCCTGTAACTCCTTCAAGCTGGAGAAATGCAAATAAGAACATGAGCTGGCTCTGGAAATGTTCTTTTTTCCCCCTTAACCTGTAGTATGCCGATATTACAGTGTGATTACATTTTACTATTACTACTTCACCGTCTGGTTCGCTATTACTTGTACATGTGAAAAGAAATGGCAGTTACCTGTCAGATCTGGGCTGGATATGTAGGTCATCAACGACATTAATGTCACTGCAGTTAATTCTAAACTTCTTCAGCAGGCCCTTCATCCTGTGAGTCAAATCACCACGCACTGATTAGCTTTCATATAAATGTACTTCATTATTTTAGCATTAATGCTAAATAGCATTCCAGTAACGTTATCGGCACATGAATTTTCACATCTTGCCAATTAATGTATCCAGTCTAACTTCCACACATTAAATTGTAATTGATATTGAAATATTAATTAGTTTACTTACTCCTCCTTATCCAGATCACCGCGTCCAGGCTGCCCTGCGATGAAGATCCTCATTTTGCAGTCTTTCCACTTTTTCCTGGTAGTGAGGATGTAGGGGAGGAGCAGTGTAAGACCTGAGAGAAGAGAAACACATTTTTTATTTACTGCACTGTGCTGCATCTTTCAGAGAAACTACTTTTTTTCTTTTTTTTTTAAATTTGATATCAAGGAGAATGTTATGGATTTGTGTGCACCTGTTACAAACTTCAGGCAGTGTTCATAAAAATGAGCCAAGAATTACCTCCATCATCAAACAGCCACCACACATCAATGGTGCCTTTGGGCTGTTTCTTCGTGAACTCAAGACTGGCTTCCAACAGCTTCTCATTCATTTTGGCAACCTGTGGTGGTGGAGGGCCACACACCGACACTGTGAGAGAGAAAGAAGGGGTGAAAGATATGAGAGCAACAGCAGGAGGGAATATAATTCACTGACAGTGTGGCGGGTAAAGTCAGATATGAAAACTAGTGCAAACCAACGTTAAGAGATGACTCTACATCACCAGAAATGGCCAGCTCTCAAGTTTAATGTTCCAATGAGTAGGGTGCAGTTTGTATACTAACGACTGCCTTGTCTCACTGTCTTGCCAAGATGCAGCTCAGGGATGAGCGTGTGTTGGCGCGTGTGTGTGAAACAGAGAAAGATTGAGCTACAGGCTGCAAGCACCCTCTGCTATCTGGGTTAAAGGAATGTTCTTAAAAGATGCTCTTCAAAGTGGAATGAAAAGGAGTGTATTATTGGATTACAGCCTCAGAGGCCTTTTTAGTGGGAGTGGCCGATTCAATTATGTCTCAATGTGAGTATGCCCCCCCCCCAAAAAAAAAAGATGAGAGTCCTTGATTTCATATATTAAATGTAAGCTATTTGATTCTTTGACTCATTGAAAAAAAATGATTGTGTGTAGAGGAGATTGAAAAAGAGAAACGTGCTTCCACATATTAAGAGATCACATTCATCTTTTGATGCAACCTTTGCTTTAAGTAGGAGTTAGAGACAGTTGTAAGTTGGATACCTCTGGTTGTGAGCACTTGCTGAGATGACTTCCTGGATTTCCTGAATAGTCCTTTTCCTTTCCCTCCATTTGGCATCATCTCATTCTCCAGAGCCTCTTGCTCCTTTGCTGCCTTTAGCATCTCCTCTGAAAAACGAATGGGGAAATATGACTGTGAGTATGTGTTACACAAGGTAGGATCCCCTTTCTTATTGAAAAAAAAGTCTGCAGAGACACAGCTATAAATGGGATTTTTTAAATATCTTATCTGTCAACTACCTGACTGTTATAAACCTTTATTAAAAGCTTCTAATCTACAGAACAAAGTATCTTGGTTTATCAGTGTTCTTTGTTATTGTGACACACGCACAGCAGTTTCTTACAACAGTTTTTCTTCATTTCTTGGTGGTTTGTCACTACCATGGGTATGTTGATGCTGGAGCTCTTGCAAGTTAAATAACCTAAAGCCTAAAGACAATGTCATTCTGACCTTCTGCCTCGACAATGTGAGACACATCCAGTCCATGGTTCATCCTCAGCATTGAGGTCCCGTACGCAAAGTCAAATGCATCACTGTCAAAAAGAGAATAAGGAAGCTAGTTCAGGCACAGATCTCCTGTTTATGCTTAATTACCCCTGCCAAGGAGGTTATGTTTTTGGTAGTCCATGGTGTGTGTCATCATTTTGTCTCTAAACACAATAGCTCAAAAAGTTTTGAATGAATTCTGATGAAAAAAAAATTCTGACTTACATCCACCAAGACCTTCAAGGTCAACTTCATGACCAATTTGTTGAAAACTAACAAAAAGCCTTATCACTTAGAAACTATGACACTTACATTTGATGTGTATTGTCAACATATAGAAAAAAATGCATAATTTAAAATGTGTCACATTTGACCTATGACCTCTCTTTCAAGGTCATTAGATTGATCTGAAGGTCAAAGTGGCAATAATGCTATATAGAGATATTTAAAGCTATGTTTCTAATTGCCATTTGCATTGACAATATATAGGCATATTGGGAAGGATATATGGGGATTCTAAATATCACATTATTATGGCTTTGTAATGTACATTATAGGAACAGGTTATAAATGTTTAAATACATAACAATGTGAATACATCCACAAAGTTCATTAATATGTTTTTCTTTTTTTTTTTTTTGAAAACAAAATAAAAACTTTTTTCACTTGATATTTATTCCTATAGATTGAAATGGATTTTACTAAACAATGAAATAAATGCTACACGTGTACTATAATGACATATTAAAATGGATTTCAAAAGATCAAATAACAGAAGCCTACACTTTGCACTCGTTTTTTACTGCACTGCAAACTTCATAAAGTACGTTTAAAAAGCACAGAGAAAACAAAATAAATGAAATGATAACTCTCAATGTGCTTCTCATTACTGAGTGTGTTATTCTAATAAAAATGTATGTATGTGTGTCTATTTGGCACTTACTGAAGTATTCCCACGTAACTCTGAACTGCTTCTGAGCCGGCAGTCCTCCAGTTTTTCTTGAAGCCTATCATCAATGTGTTAGGCTTCATACGGCCAAGACCAGAAGCCTATGAGGAAAATATAAAATCCAAAATCACAATGAGCTGTTAAGTGAAGCAATACAGACACCATGTTACCCTGGGGTTATAAAACCGGGTGTAAAACCTTGATTAATGAGAGAGGAGAGAGGGAGGGGGGAATGATTTCCAGAAAGCTTAAAAATTTCCTAGAGAAATAGACTGTAAGGCTTTTTTACTGTCAGATCACTCAGCAGATCTCACTTTGTCTGCTGGAGCTCATCCAAATGCAGTGTTAATCAGTTATAGCTTTTAATCTGCTGTGTTGTTTGAAGTAAGCTGTCTGGACAATGATAAGAGGCCTTATCTCGACAGTGCAATAGTCTGAGCCATAACACTGTTTTTCCGCTCCTAACTTTTCTCCTGCACTTATGTCCTGGCCAGATTCTTAAGACAGCTCTAGAGCAACAGATGTAGGGTGTTGTTTGGAAGACATGGGTCAATAAAACTTGCTTCTGTGAATCTGCTATCAAACTCTCATCAAAACTCACGTTACACTGGATTACTGTGGGTTACTTGATTTTTTTATTTGCCTCTTAAGTAAATTATGACCATACTGACCTGCAGCAGGCTCTTAGTCCCTTCTCTGAAGTTGTCACAGGCCACAGCAGCGTAAAATGCCTTGCGTTTTTTCTTCTTAAGCCACAGCTGGTTCTTCTCCATTGCAGTGTTCATCTCTTCAAAGGTCTCTGATCTGGGGCCCTGAGGAGATCACACCATATAGCTGAATGTAAGTGTTTTTGTGAAAGGGAAAAGCGGTCCCATCTTTTTTTATATTCTGAAAGTGCACCTGACCCTAAACTTTAGTCTCAGGTGCCCAGACAGCTGGCATTTGCTTCATCCCTACTTGACATTCTCTTGAATACCCACTGCATGCTAAGTCTGCACTCTGATAAATTACATTTACTTAATTTGCAAATCTTAATTTAAATGGGAGATTGATTTTTTAAATGAAGATCTTAAGACCGTCTGAGACTGCAATATTACGTACCACAAACACTTCACAGGTGATGCATAGTCCATAATTCTTAGAGAAGGAGTGAGCCAGGTCAAGGAGAGCTGGCCTGCTTCGTGTTGAACCTGTCAGAGCTAAGATCTGAGGCCTGAAGACGGGAAAGAACATTATCACCTTTTGTTTTAGGTTTCTGAAAATCCCCTTTGATTGAAACTTTTGCTTAATGTTAATTATCTTTGAAACTTTGTTCCCTATGTTGTTTCCTATATGTGCTCGCAGGGATGGAGTTAAGGATTTTACCTGAAGTTCTTGACGTGATCCTCCACACCTGACAGAGACAGAGCATTGTTGACTGCACTCACAAATGTCACCGCCTGCGTGGATGAACCCCAGTTCACGTCTGAAGATAAAATCAGAGTCCGGACATGTTAGCTCTGCTTCTCTAGTTGCACAGCAAAAATCCTTCCAAGCATGCAAATAAGCTCACCTGGCTTCTTCACTGTGACATATATGTAGAGGAGGAATTCAATGCCATATGTGAGCAGAGCAGCCCACCAGTTGATAACAAACATAACAACGCAGCAGAGCAATGCTCCCAGCAGGGACAGCCACATGTTGTAGTATTTATATGCCGGTCTCCAACCTGCATTAAAACAAAGTTTGGAGAAAAAAAAACCCCCAGCACATTAACACTGTGAGAAAAGTGATGGAAAACAGACTACATATAACAAAATCCAGTAAATGCACTACTGAAACAGCTCAGTTTGTCAGGTAGTGCTTTATTTTCAAAGGATTTTGAGTCACTTATACAAAATTAATGGATTAAAACAATAACAACAACCAAAATAGGTAAATGAGAATAGGGACAAGTAGAATTGCCTGATTCTACTAACAGAATTTTTCCCTTATAAGCTACTTTTTAGAGACCCACCTGGAGACTTGGCATAAGATGCATGGAAGCAGGAGAAATTGATGAGGGCATAAGACGCGAGGAAGAAGTTTGAGATGATAGGAGCGATTGTGTTGAGATCACCTGCACAGACAGAAAATCTCTGTCACGTTAAATTCTTTCACAGAGCGCTCGGATTTTTGTTGTCAGTGGGAATATCAAACTTAAATATGAACCAATATGTATCTGAAACAGGTTTGTGAATATACGCAAAAAGCAGATTACTAAGAAGGAGTTTTAACTGTATCACTTTGCATGGACGCCACTGGTCAGATGAAATCTTCCTTTGGTGTGTTTAATTTATGTTAGTGGTCTGTTGATGTGTGAACGTGTTTTCTGATAAGGGGTCTATTCATTAAAATGGGAAGACTTTGTTAGCTATGTGGTTTGAGACAAAGTATGAAATGTTGGTTTAAGGTTGTTTGGGTGGTATGGCACAGCAGCAGTGGGCTCACCGATTAGAATGAAAGCCACAGAAATGATGAATGTGAGGACATAACCACGGATTGGCTCGTCATTTTTGCCGTGTCCTTTGGCAAAAAAGTGCAGGGCCTTGTAGATGTTGTCTTTACACAGTGCCTGAGGAGAAAAGAAATGATGTGAAGGAAAATATTTTCAGAGGTTAAGAGCAACAGTTTTGCTTCTCTAAAACTTTGCATTTTATTACAGTGCATTTTTTAAAAAAAAAAACGGTGGTGACTTACTGACCTGGAAGACTTTAGGCGCACTGACAAGGGAAGCCAGGGCTGATGACAGGGTGGCTGAAAATGTTCCAGCAATAATGAGAGGACCAAACCCAGACACCAAGGTCATGACCTGAATCAGAGGTGATGAGAAGATGAGAGCATTAGAGATGAAGACATAGAATTCTTCTTAAAAGTTTCTTTATTTAAAAAGTTGTGTACCTGGAAGTTGTTCATCAAGCCAAACTTGCATTTCGCTACTTCGCAGGAAGAAAAATCGTAGCCGAGTTCACAAGCGACTGCTGTTGAACCATTACAAATTACTGGTGTTGTGTAATTTATGATGCTGGATGAATTTCCTGTGGCATCACGGACAACAGTGGCAGCTGACCAGTCAAAGAAAAGAACAGATGGATTGATTAGCATTTTTTAAATATAGTGTGCTTTCAGGAAAAATGTATATTCAGGGACGTAAGTGATACTGATTGTATGATCCAGGTAAAACTGTGTCTGCCAAAGTACTATACACAGTTTTACTTATTCCAATGAAGATTTTTTTTTCACTGGAGCTGCATTTTATAAAACATGTCACTTACAGACACAAAGAGCCATTGCCAGATAGGTGACACCAGTGATCAGGATGGCTAACAAGGTACCTTTGGGTAGTGCAGCTTGGGCATCCTGAAAAATAATGAAGATTTGTGTTAAATTATGCAGATCTGTGTTTGACAGTTAAATACAAGGACTTTAAAGACATTTATTTATGTAAAACAAATAAGTTTGGATTAAAAAAATATCAAGACAGTTAAAAACTTTTTATTATTTATTTATTGTCATCTCCTCCCCCTTTCTTTATTCAAGCATATGTTACATAGCAGCTAATGACCCCCATGTATTACTCTTCTCTGTATGAAAAAGTTACCCGCAAGTCTCCAGAGATGTTAGCTCCAGCCAGGATCCCGGTTGCCGCGGGGAAAAAGATGGCAAATACTGAAAAAAATGTCTCACCGTCCCTAAAATCTGGAGTAAAATTCTCTAAGAAGATTTTTGCTGTGAAAAGAGAGAGTGAGGAGAAATAGCAGGGGTTAGCAGCGCTTTCTGAGTGAGTAGGATTATTTGTAATGAAAAATGTGTATCGGTTTGGAGCAGATGTCTCACATCTATAATTGAAAAACCCTTGGGCTTTCTTTTCTTTGGTTGCAGGAATGACTGTTCCTACAAAAACATTCACTATGGCCACTAGCAGGATAACCAGAAGAATAATTTGTGCCTGTGGTGAGAAACAAATGCAAAGAGTTTAAGCTTTTGTACAGGTAAATGAGATTGGTGAACAAACAGCACTGTTTTTTTTCTCTAACCTTTGCCTCCCATTCCATCCCAGCAACTGATATACCCAAGAGCAACACAACTGTAATACAGCCAATGATCCTGATGTCGTTCATTTCATCCACCATGAGAGCAGAGTGCTCCTGCGTATGACAAAAAGAGGGGAGATGTAAATGTAAACATAAGTAAACATATATATATATATATATACCACTATCCTTCTACAACAGCCTGATCAATATAACATGTCACACCTTGAGCAAGTCAACCACTGTCTCAGCAAATCCCACCACATACATGGATACACCCACTGCGTTGGCAAATGCGAAAATAAGACCAATCGACCCACCAAACTCTGGTCCCAAACTGCGAGATATCATGTAGTAGGCACCTCCTGAAATGGCAATGTAACGCATACACGTACATACAGTAGTGGATGATTAATAGCAAATTCAGTGACTGATTGATTTAATATCAGGATAAATTAAATATAGCCGTAAAAAAACAAACAAAAAGAAAGCGCTTCAGGAGATGATATTCAGGTGTTGTTTGGAACTTTGTGCCTTTATCTTGTCTCCATGAGAGGTTAGTCAGTAGCTTTTTCACTTAACTTTTCTGAAGATGAACTTGAAAATGCATTGCCTTACCTCCTCTCACCACACCATTAGTACAAATAGCAGACATGGAAATGCCGGTGATGGTGGTGACCACACAGCTGAGCGCGATGACCACAATTCCCAGACCTGAAACGCAAATATGCAAATAATTACTTTTGTAAAGTACAACTACACCACTGTTTAGTTAGGTATAAAACACTCTCTGTGTGTGACATGAAAGCTTCCTCCCCACAGTTAGCTTTAAAAATGCTAAACTTTAACATCTCATGGGAACCTGGGGGCTATACATCTGCTGTACCTGCTCTGCCTACTGCCAGGGGCTTTCTCTTCTTTGCAAAACCATTTAGTTATGCCGACTGAGCAAAAGCTGCTGCTGATCAATAGGTTCTGAAGCAATGAACACATTCATGAAGTCATAAATGTGTTCATTCCCCCCCCCCCCCAACCCAACACACAAACATACACACACTGCTTATAGAGATCTACCTCTCCCAATAGACCTTAAGCAGGTATAGATCATTAAAGGAGCTCAGAAAGGCTTGTTAAATTGAATCTGCCCCAATTCACTCATTCCCTTACTAATGAGTGGAGGACGATGTAATCCTTTAATTATCTCCAATCCCTGCAATTACATGTTACAGCATCCTAATTAGTCTTGAGAACACAGACTTCTGGGATTGGTCTGTTTTTGCCCCAGACTGTACATTTTCACCAGGTAAACGGATTCTTTTTCGTTGAGTTCACTGATCGTTAAGGGCTGGAGTTACAGGTGGACTCAATCTCAAATTGCAATTACCCCCCTCCAGCCCCCACCAAAAAAAAGCTCTCACACACAACAACACACAGTCAGATGAAATGCTGTATAAACCTAAACTGTGGGCTTAGTAGCTATTTGTGTGTGTGTGTGTGTGTGTGTGTGTGTGTGTGTGTGTGTGTGTTATCGTTGCACC
>VVHJ01009379.1:6857-25303 GCA_015107715.1 Tylochromis polylepis | reverse complement strand
TGCCCCACTCACCCCAGCCTGCTTGGCCAAAAACCCAGGACAGACGGATGAACAACATGACACCCCAGATGTTGAGCATGCATCTCACCTGTGGAAGAGAGCAATGTAAGTCTAATTTCCTTGCTCTGTTTCATGATTTATTGTTACGTCAATTTATGGAGTAGATGTTACCTAGCATAATTTGGGTTTCAATTGCAAAAAAAAAAATCAAATAAAAAAAATATTGGGGGTATTTTTTGACCTTTGTGTCCTTGAAACACAAAAGCAAGATCAAAAGCATGTCCTAAGCAAATGCAAATCATTCCCAGATTCTGATCTCAAAAGCACCACTTGGCCTCAGTGTGTTATCGAGATCCACAGTGCTTTACCTTTGATTGAGTGACCATGCTTAAATAAAAAAAGAAGTAGCTTACCATGACCTAAAATAACTTACCAGGACTCCCCTTATCCAGCCAAACTTTACTATGCCTTTCATGTCGTCAATGGGAGCAGCAGACTCTAAATCATCAGAGGGAGTTCCGATGCTCCTCTCACCATCGTCCTCCACTGTGTCTGGGACAGAGATCACCCCGTTCTGCAGGAAGAATGAGAAGACAAAAGGAAACATAAATTTTTAAAGTAACTTGGGTGTATTTTTGGTGGTTATATGCATAATCCACTCCAAGAAAAGGGGCGGCATTATAAAAAGTTGTGGTTACTAGTCCAATGTGGTTTTTGTTTTCTCCTAGCAAGATACACATGGTCTTGTGTGTGTGTGAAATGCATTATTTTTTGTGGAATTGTTGGGCAAAACTTTATAAATTGGTGGTAGTTTTTTCATTCTCTGCTGGCAAGTGTACTAAAATATATTTTTTAACCATTCAGAAGTGCAAACCTAATTCAGCCAATAAACCTAAATGATCTAAGCCATGTCTTTGACAATATAGCCTTATAATAAAAAAACGCAATAAAACTTAAGTGGGTCAAGAGAGCTGGTTGTCATTCAGTTCTAAGAATAACTTTTGCTGTCCTTAGTTTCACAAGTTTTTAGATAAGGCTCGATTAATTGAACTGCGGCTACTGCAATGTTGTTTGAAAGAATAAACATCTGTAAAGTATATCATTTCACTTTCTAATGAAGTGTTTAGCACAGGAGGAGACCCCCCCCCCCCAAGTTAAAGTGTCACTGACTTGAATTTGGAGAAAAATAGGTGCAAGTTATTTTCTGCAGAATGGCAGGTGATGGACAAAACAGGCTTAACAGAAGAGGAGATTGGGTGCTGACCATAGAAGAAAAGATGACAGATCTTACCATTATCATTCATTTACACCAACAGAACTCATACATCTACATTCGCTCACCTTCTGAAACACATCGTGGAGCTCCTGCAGGGAGGGTCGCACAGCTCTGTGGCCACTCATGCTGCCTGCATTGCGGTAGAAGTCAATGTGGGGCACTCGGTCCAGAGTGTCATGACCGAAGGCGCTGACCACTGAGGGTCGCACTGTCCTGTGGTCATCATTGGTCTCCTCATAAACTGGAGGCTCATCCAGGTTGGAATCATAAGCAGAGTTGACATGCCCCCCTTTGTTAGAATTGAATCTTTCCATCAGGAACGCTGAAGGAGACGCTCTGATTTAAACAGTCAAGGATAAAACAGCAGTCTAGTCTTCAGACATCCAAAAGTTTCAAAAGCGAAGAGGGCTGGATCAACTTGGCGTGGTTGTCCTTGTTTACTGATGACTAGGCTATGATCTATAATCAGACTTGCAGAGAACTCTTCTGATACTCTCAGCTCCTTGCAAATGAGCTTGGTTTCCTTCAGATGGCTTACCTTTATACCATATATCCCAGGGTCATACACTGGCTGTCAGCTATTGGCTAACGTGCTGGATCAACCCTCAGAAATCTGAACAAGGGGTGTCAGATATGTCCTTGCTCCATCGTAAGGGACACAAAGGCATTGCTTAACTATTAACCAAGTCATAAACACCAAACGAGAGATAAAGGTGCTCATTGCCTGAGTTCTGGAAAATTGATTACTAATATTATTGTCTGAAGTGCAGGGTAACAGCACACGCTGTTCTATGGTTGCAGTTTATAGTATAGTATTTCCTCAGACCTATGGATGAATCACTTAGAATCATCCACATGGAAGTTCCCACTAAACAGGTTTCAGACCCATTATGATGTGATATCATAAAGGGTCTGAAAAAGATAAGGCTAATGTAGGCCAATAGAAAAATATACATTTCATAACATATGTTTGCAATAAGATATAATCTGGAGGAACAGTGTGATAACTGGAGAATCTAGGTGTGACTAGTATACTGGCCCATAAGAGTTATATAACGGATTAAATAAATGTCTTTAATGATTCCCTTTGCTGCAAATTGTTATGAGGGAATGTTAGTGAACTGGCGAACTCAGAAGAAATGGCTATATTAATGGGGAAAATGAGAGTTAATATAAGACCATGAATTACAGGAACATGCCGGAGGCCTTTCACCAGAGCCACATGACTTCTGAAGTGCCTTTAAAAGACCTTTTAACAGGCAAACTTCCTTATTACTGATACACCACAGTGATTTATGCACCCAGTGAAAGGCTGGCTAATGACTTGAGATCTGACCTTGGCTGTATTGCGGGCTGACAAAGATACTCCAGCACGTGTTTTTATGTGTAAGTTGAAAGGAGACAATCAATTGTCCATTGCCTATCAGATCAGTGTTTCAAAGTTTTTATGGTTTAATACATGAATGATACTGACTGAGTCACGCTGGAGAAAAATTTCTATGTGGAGTGTAAAAATCTGCACACTTGATCTCTCCTCTTCCCTTCTGCCTCCCCATCTCTTTTTTTCTTAACCAGACTCCAAAAGGCTTGTACACCTAATACAGATATTAGTCTTTAGCTTTGAGACACATGTTCATTCCCAGATTTAGAGTTTATTTTGTGGTTAAACAGACCAAGGCCTTGTCTCATTTTACACTGCAGCTTTCTTATTAAAGTCAGTGATTCTCAGGCCCTGCTGACTCTCCCGCAGCCGAGACTTGAAATTGCTGCGATTCTTTTTTATTATCCAGGCTGCTTGACTTTTGCCAGATCTGCTTTAGTAAATTCAGAGTATACAGCTTTCCTCAGAGAGCTGTTGAACCGACACTGTGAGCCTGTGGCAGCAGGTGCATATGCACCAATTTGTACAGAGAACAAGGGAGTCTGCACTCTTGTTAACAGCCAAATCGCTTGAAAGAGGCAGAAAACTCCTTTGCATGATTTAGCAAGCCTGCAACGTGAAAATATTAGCAGACAAGATTTTCAGCATTACATCTTAAACAGGAAGCAATAGACTGCAAATTAAAGAGTGGTTAAACCTTTTAGCTCCACTCATCTATTGTACTAACTGTACTGTATTATGGCATTCCAAAACAAAATAAGTGACCTGCACTCAAATATGGCCATTTTTTTTTAAAGAAAATTTCTAAGAAATCTTTAAGTGCTAGGTAAATGATCTCTCTTTTCTGTAATCTAACAAAGACCAAAACGTGATCCTTAAAATGAAAAGGAGAAAAAGTCTTAATGCGAAATAACTGACCCCTCCAGAGGGTAGAGCTTCTTGCTTTGCTAGCTGTCCTATAGCCTTTGATCCAAGACTAGAAGCACGTTTCTGAAAACCCAGCTTTTTCAGAACCATTATTTTATATAACTACTACACGTAGAAGTGTTTTCTTGTAATATTAAACTCAGGTAATATATATTGATTCATTATCATTAATAATAATGATAAATATTCAGGTAAAATAAACTATCCTGTATGTATATTTTCCTTCTATGCCTATTGAATCAAATAATCACAAACCACTCTGGATTGAATTGATTTCAGTGTTAGCATTAACATTAACTTGCAAATAACTAAGAAAAGGATATCCAAGAATCTGTTTTTTTAATCATTTAAAAGTAAATTATTAAAGAGCCTTTTAATCATTTATAAACATTATAAAACAATGATATATATCGAGGTAGGTAATCATTGATATGTTCATTCATACAGGCTTCCACAGTTGTTCAAAGGGGTTATTTCAAGTCTGTCCACATTAGGATTATACATGCAAAAGCAACCCAGCAAACTAGCACCAACTATGAAAAAATAAATAAACAGCTTGAAAACTTTTGTGATTTTGAGTTTTATATATATGACGTGCCATCTTTAGCACCACTGCTCTTTATCAGAAGCAAAAACAGTGTGGGGAGGCTTCTCAAGTTATGTCACTCAAGTCACAAGTCTAAAATTAAATAGTCTTAGATAAAGCATTAGATTTGACCTAAGGGCACTGACAATAACCAGTGCTGTGTTAAAATGAGATATTTTAACTACAGTATTTGCCTCACTAAAATGATTTCCTAAAGCTCTTGTACTGAAAGCAGCAGATCATATTACATTGCTTTTGGTTTAAACAAAAATGAAACTTTTTTGTATCTTCTGGTCTTATCATGACATTAAGGTCATAGCTGGTGAAGTCCGAAGATCGCAAGTTATAAAACTAATGATCAATAATCAGCAAAGCTAAGGTACATTATTCAGTCATGACATCAACAAATGATCTGTGCAATAATAATTTTGTAATCACTCAGCTCCTATTTCCATCAAACCCAGCAGCCAAAGCTCCAAAGAGCTGTCGCTTTGTTTTATTCCAGTCAATAAAGGCATAGCGATTTATGGTGTTTAAATGAATAACGGACACCGTCCGAGGTGACAGCAGAGTGACATATTACAAGACAGTGCAACGCAGAAACATTTCAAAACACTTCCTGGATAACCTTTGTTACAATGTCGGGTTCATTTTTCTTTTAAGTGGGCTTGTAGGCTTGAGAGCAAATTGGGCTTTTTCCTGCTAAGAATAGATTTCAGATAAGGATGTCACGTAGGTGACGGAGATAATGGCACAATAATGATTGCATTCCTGACGAATGATGTGTGTCAGAGGGGATGAACAGGGTCCCCTTTCATTGTAAACTGCATGTGGGCTCTGCAGATCTGCTTGTGTCTGCTGTTGCATTAGCCCCTATCTGTCTCTAGACGGTACCATACATGCACATGCATATCATCAATTTCTGCACGAGGTCCTATTTGTAAAAGTTGTATTTAAAAAAAAAAAAAAATCTGACTGCTTCTAATTCTCCAGTATTGGCCTGTGGCTCTCTCTTGCTTCCCTTCCCTCCGTTGCTGCAGCAATGTTGGAAAACTGCTCTTCTAGCTTACAAGCAGGGCATTTAAAAAGGCTTGAAATTTTGTAGTGTGTAGCATACTCATATGTAAAACAGATCTCCCCACAAAAGAAACAAGAGGCACAAAACACAGAGACTTTGGAAGCAATATTTTAAAGTGAAGAAAATTCTGTTTATTTTTACATCATTGGATCCAACAAAAATCAATGAGAAACCTCTACCACCAGCAGAGCAAGCAACAGGCCTGTCGTCATGATATGACACTCACACACACACACACACATGCACGCGTACGCGGGCACGCACGCGTGCAAGCACAAACAGGTGCTCTAATGTTTTCTAGATGAAGGCACATAAACCCATTGAAGGTCACAGTAAGGCAGAGTCACAGCACTAAAGAGAAACCGTAGATCGTGGAAATTAGCAAAGGAACACTCCAGACTTTGAGCAGTGGGCCGAATTACAGAATCTCTGTTTAGGACTGTTCTGTCTTCCTCTGTCTGGAAGGAAGAGTGGAGGTGAGACCGAAACTAGAGGAAAAAGATGTTCAGGTGCAGCGGGGGCACACATCCCACACCTGTTTTCCATGTGACCTTTCCTTTGCAGGCAGGTGAGCAGTGAGAGTTTCTCCTTGTCATCAGAAAACTAGCAGTGCTGAGAATGAGGAAGTCCTTCCAATTTTTTTTAGTCCTCATTTCGCTTGAAAGCTAAACAATGGAAGTAATGCTTGACAAATCATAGAGCAACACTGCCACACGTATCAAAGTAAACAGTTGGGGTTGTTTTTTGTTCCTTTCACTCAGACATGTGGTTGTGGCAGGATACAGTATACCATCATTCAAAAAAAAGCAGCAGTACAAACTCTTGAGAGTTGATTTTGCATCATTTAGAAACAGTAACACCATAATGTAAATCACAGTTTGTCATGTTGCCTTTCATTGCATGACTTCAGAGAACAAGACACCACAGAAAGGGACCGAACTGCACACACAGCAGCAGCAGCAGCAGCAGCAGCAGCAGCAGCAGCAGCATCCATTTGGATCATCCACAGATTGGATTTGATTAGTCTACAAAGCACTAGTTAGACATAATACCCTGTATCCACTCGTATACATTCCTGTGCAGAATAATTTAGCTGTGCAGAGTTTCAAACACTCTCTCTCTTCCATTCTAAGTTCACATGAGGAATCTTGTCCCTGAGTCTTCAAACTATATCTTAAAAGATCCATTGCATCCTAATCTCCCACCCGCTTCCATGAACATCCATCTCTTATTATCTACAGACATTCATTCATCTCGGAGGTATGGGTTAAAGGGAGCTTCAGCCAAGTTCTGTGTAAATCGATGATTTGAAATACACACCCCTTGGCAGAAGGCCGGAAAATATGACCACCTCACACACGCACACACATACAACAAACATGTAGTTGCACACGGTAAAGACTCTGGACACTGAACAATTCACACACATTAAACAACACACGCAGCTTTGCTGTTGGAGTTTGGTATGCCACAGTAATGTCTTAATGGCGTTTCAGCGTCAAGTGCAATGGTTGTGCGGCGCTTGTGTGCGTTGACATGTTTGCAAGTGTGTGTGTATGTGTGAATATGCATATGGATTTCCATGGACACTTGTTGTTTGCCAGGACATCTACTGATGCGTATGTCCCTGTGTTAAGTAAGGGCGTACTCAAACGTCCCTTTCTCCAGCCCCTCAATGCCATCAGCCCAGTTGGAGGAGGGCATACTGCTGTAGGGGTCCAGCAGGATCCTGAAACACCTTACTATTAGCAGCCCCAAAAACACCAGTAGCATCCCCACAAAGGCAAAGGCTGTCTTCTGCTCCAGAGTCAGAGAGTGCGCCATCATGTCGTTCCCGCTCATGGCAGCAAGGGAGTGGTTGTAGTGGACGCTGCTCATGGTAAACCAACATCTAGGTGCCTCATCTCTCCTCTGATAGGGTCAGGCGTTTAGAAGCCTGCATGTTACCTGGACAGAGTTTAAATGATGGTGTCAGCTATCTACCATCATGTCTTGTGAACAGATCCATTTCAGTCAGCCTGTTTAAGTGCAACAGTTAATGCATACGCTGGGTATGCTGAGATGAATAAGACTGTAGAGAAATTCATTCAAGGTTTCCCGTATCTACATAAATAGCCTCTTTTGAACATTCGAAGATTGATCTTTCTCATTCTACAGACCACCCCCCGCCCCCCTTTGTAAATTTTGCAAAGAAATTAAAAAAACAACAACCCCAAAACCCAAAGAGCATACGTGAACCGAGGAGAGAGACAGGCTCGGCTCACTGAAAGCGAGGCATGACTACATGTCTTTAAGTCAGGTTAGAATTACAGTGTGTCGCAGTGCATAGCCAGCCGTTACACATAGGCAAAGCAGTGAGGAATGAATGACTACATCGCATCCCGTGAAGATGTGACGCTACATATGTTCAGCTCACAGGAATGGAATCTCTACCTGTTGCATGTAAGCAGATGCCTGCCAGACAGTGCAGTTCCATTAGACGGTGAGAAGGCGACCGTAAATGAGCAAACATAATCACAAAATTGGTGTGGTCACACAAGTGGAAGTCTGCACTTCCCCAATCACTCAACCCCAACGCCAAAATCTTTCACATGAACACAAGCAGCAGGTGGCCAGAGTGAGAGGATAGGAAGGGGGTGAGGGGGTGAAAGAGAGGGAGGATACATACAGATAGGAAAATGATGAGGGAGGACTGGGAAAGACAGATGAGGAGGAAGGAAGCAGAATTATGAGGAGGACACTGCACAATTGTGGATGGTGAGAGAGAGTGAGAGAAGAGAGAGCGAGGCAGTGAGGTAAGGTGAAAGAGAGAGGGACTGCATTGACAGATTCTCTAGTGAGGATGTCTTAGGGAGAAAAAAAACCCAGGCGTCTCACCATCATTATCGTGCCATCCTTACAGACCTGTTGCTGCCGTCTCTTCCGAACAACTCCTCCTTCTTGAAGCCTTCAGATGTATATCCATTAATTCGTCCATTGCTGGCATTCTGGATGTGCTAGGCTAACTGCTCATCTAAGCAAAAAAGCCAGAGGTGAAGAGATTAAAACAGAGGAAGGGAAGCGGAAGGCTGGATCTAGCTATTATATGTCTATTCTGAGAGATCGAGCTCCTGTCCTCATGCTCCTTTACTTGCCGCCCGCTGCTCATTATCATTCTGTTTCTCGAGCTCTCTCTCCAGAAGCACGCGCGCTTGCTCCTGCTGCATGGCAACCACTTGTTAGTCTCACTCAGCTGCTCTGCTGCCTCAGTCATTCACAACATTCCCTCCCACCCCAACCTCAGCAGCACCAGGATGAATGCAGCAGCATAAACAAGCAGTCTGCTTCATCTGCTTCTTCTCTCTTCACTGTTCCTTCTCGGGGCTTATTTGGCTTTCTCCAAAAAACAAAACGTCTCCAGCAAAAATCAAACAGGGATCTCCTGGTTTAGCAGGCAGGGGGAGTGCTCCCTCTGACTGCCTCTGGGCTGTAAATGCTGCTGCAAAGGTATTTTTGGTACAGTACAGCGCAATCCTCCAAGCCGAGTTTGATGATGTGTCTTTAATTGGTGCAGTTGGCTGTGGCCAAATCGAATTAGCCCCCTCTCCTTGAAGGCTTATACAAATGCAAGCTGCCTGGATACGGTGAAGGAGAAAAGCCTGGCGTTTCAAGAGATATTAATGTAGTGAATGAAAAGCAGTATTGCACAGAAAACAAAACAAACAGCAGGTATTTGATTGTTTACTATAAAGGAATGCAGCAGTGAAGCATCTGGCCATCTGTTTCATTGTTATTCAGTGGAAATTCAGATGAACAATGTTGTTTGTTGTCACAGTGGTGCAGTGGCTCGCATCTAAGGATAAGGCATGTCATGAGGGAGATGATCATCACCGATGCAACCCTAGAAGGGAATTGTTTCTTCATACTGGATTCGTGCCTCTGCAGTGTAAATTTTAGTATTGCTTTTCTTGGATCAGTAGCTATTTTTTTGACTTGTCATATTGTTGATACTTTGCTGTATTCTGGTAGAAATAGGCAGCCTGTTTCAGTACTACATTTTTATTTCAAAACTATTACACAAACAGTGTTTCCAATTTAGATGCCACACTGCATGGGCAGTTTACTCATTAGTCTTTTTACTTCGTTGTTCTTATGAACTTAAAGCCCAAAGGTTAAAATGAAAGTCTCTTAAGAGGTGCTAATGTCAAGATACAGTGGAGTAGTGTGTGGCCATTAGTGATGAAACGCATGTAAACTGTATGTTATTGTCAATCCATTATGGTGAATTTGCAGAGAGGATTTCACAAGTCCATTCATGTCAAAATTATCAAAGTTCAATTACTTACATTTGAACATTAGCATCTAAATTGCCTTTATCATATCTTTTAATAGTCAGTGAGTTTAAATGTGCCTTCACTTGTGCGTCAAGGTGAAAGAGGAACTGCTGAGACATTAACTTGTTGCATAAAGCATATTAGAATATTATCCAGTGTTTGTTGTACATACAGATAATGACTGTTGGATGTTTATCTCAGTTAGACAAGCGATCAGGAGAAAGGCTGATACTGAGAACTGTAAAACAGTTATTCTAAACCGCACCAAGAGAAACTTTAATGAATGAAAAAGTCTTTTGGGGGTTATACAGTCTCACAAGGAAGTACAAAAACAGATTTGCAAAGATTTTAAATATTTCAATTGGCTTTCCTGTCAACCAAAACTGCAGCAATTACTACTTCTCCAAGGAACTGTAAGTTAATTAAATTGGCATTGAAAATGTACTTTTCATTAAAAAAGATTGTCTGGTACATTTTCGCATAAATAATATATTCCTTGTGTTGAGGTGGTTCGATCATCTGACTAGGCTGCCTTCTGGGTGTTTCTAGGACGGCACTGCTGCCTGGAAGAGGCCCTGGAGCAGACCTAGGACGCACTGGTGAGACTTTGTTCCCCTGGAAGAGCTGGAGGAGATGGCTGAGGTCTGGGCATATCTGCAAAGACTGGTGTTCCTGCAACCTGGATAAGCAGCAGAAGATGGATGGTATACTATTATAGAAATATTTTTTAGGGAGCCACTAGTAAGAGGTCTTTCATTTTAAGATGTGCAAATGTTACTTTTAGCTGCTTCTTTATTCACAAGGGGTCACTCCACATGTTTGATTTGGCAAAACTGAACCAGAGATCATTTGCTTGTTAGGCAAATGTGTAAACCACTACACATGAAATACTTTGTCGCCATTGTTACTTTCATTCAGTACTCACACTGCAGCTTTAATTTATAGGTGTTGCTCCAGTAATAGCAAAGTAAATGTGATACCTTATCGATTATTGAATTATGAAGCTATTGTTCAGCAGGCATGGTATGAATTGTGCAGCATTCATTTGTGAAATGTGCATCAAGGAAATGAAGTATCAGTTTACTGCCCTGATTTTTCATTTACAGAGTAATGCATGCAGTTAACTGTATGTTAAATTTTAACCTATGTGCTAAGTTACAGGCCAAGCAGATGTACGGTTGTAATCAAAAGTTATTTGCAACTTGTACTCTGTCACTCCTACATCTAGCTCTTCCTGAATGAAGTCAAAGAGTTTCTTTTTTACAAGTCAGGTTTTGAGTTAGTGGTTAGTATGCCGAAACTATCTATCTATCTATCTATCTATCTATCTATCTATCTATCTATCTATCTATCTATCTATCTATCTATCTATCTGTGCGTGCGTGTGTGTGTAGCAGCTGAACCAAAATGCAGAAGCAGTGTGTACAAAACAAAGTACAACCCATGATTAAGTAGCTTGTAAAACCACCTATAGCAGCAATAACTAACTTGTGTGTCACTTCAATTCATTGCGGTTAGCAAGGAATTCAATTATGCACAGCTCTCTTAAGTTCCTGGCACAGCATTTCAATCAGGTTGAGGTCTGGGCTCTAACTGGGCCATTGCTGCACCTTGATTCTTTTCTTTTTCAGCCACTCTCTTGTAGATTTGCTGTTGTGCTTGGAATCATTGCCCAATTTCAGCTTCAGCTGTCAGACAGACAGCCTCACATTTGACTCTAAAATATTTTGGCTTACAGAGGAGTTCATGGTAAACTTATTGACTGCAAGGTGCAGGTTCTGTTGCTGCAAAATAGGCCAGATCACCACCCCTCCACCACAGTGCTGTGGTGATTTGCTGCGTTTGGTTTTCACCAAACATTGTGCTCTACATTATGTTCAGACATCTCCACTGCCTGGTCTGGTCCATCCACAGGACATGACAAAAGACATGAAGACTCTGAGATGCGATTACTGTGTGTATTGCATGGTCTGACTTTGGGGTGAATTTACTGGGCCATTCACTCCTGGGAAGATTGTCACATATCTGAATGTTACAGCTCAGCAAACCTTGCTTTTATGCCGGTGCTCACACTTCGTGATGATCAGTTAATCAAGTGCATTTGATTAACAGCACCTGGCTATTCCTATGGAATATTTTTCCTAGGACTACAAACTTTTTAAAGCCATATCTATTTGATACACATAAATAAAGTAGCTGGGCAAAGAGTTCTGTACAACTTTAAGCTGTGATGTTAAAAATCAGCTTTTAAAGTATTCCTCCATTGGTGGAATCTCTTCAGGGCACCCAGATTCTCTTCAAATGTTATAGCTGATTGTGTGAAGAAATTGAATGTATTCCTGCAGTGGAGTAAAAGTGCATTAATCAATAGTTTCAGAAATGATGAATAGACTTGGCTCTGCATGATAATCAATAAGATGGGACATTATAGTCTGACACTGTGAGTGTGCTGCCTGGAATATTGTAGTTTATAGGTAATACTGGTATTACTTTATGAATTACAATGTCTGAAACAGGAAAACAAATTTATTATAGCACTGGCCTTTCTAACCAGCAAACAGATCATTTTTAATAAACTTAAAGCAACACAAACCAAACAGTTTCAGTATGGAAAGCTGCCATAAAGATGTTATGGAGATCGAATTAGTGGAGCAGGCAATTCTCTGGGATGGACCTGATGTGCTTGATGGATCTTGGAGCTTTATTGGATCATATTTTAAGAAAGTTTAAACAGATTCTACAACACACTGAACTTCTGTATATTCTGTACCCAAACATCACCCCAATTTATGTTTCTTTTTTGTCTTTTTATCAGGAAAAGGGACAAATACATATATAAAATAGCTGTTGCTCTAGAATCCTTTACAAGAAATTTTTGCACTATATTGTTAGCAGACATTTTCACAGTATCCAACGATTTTCATTTTAGTAGACACTTCAAATGTTCGAACGTTGTTGTGTGCATGTATACAATGGCTTTAGTGGACAAACAAAAGCTTGCTGATGGTATTGCTCAACTTGGAATCCTTTTTATTGCTAAAATAAAGTGGGGCACATAAGAAAAAAAGGTAAGAATCGCTGCATTAGAAGCTGTGGCTTTCTTCAGTTCTCAATTTAGAGAGAAATCACGTCCACAGTCTTTTTAAAGCATTTTATTTTTACTTTTTACCCGAGTTCCTTGACACCTATACTACTCAATTCTCCCAAGATGCCTAGCAACAGCTCCCAAATCTCGCGTTGGAATCACATATCTTCCCAGCACATTTTGAACTGCGTAGCGATCGAGGCATCCTGCGTTGTGTGTAGGGAAAACAAACCTCAACATGGCAGATGTTGAAACGCTTAATGAGGAACCACAGCAGGAGGAAACTACTGTATCAGTCAAGTCGGAACCCGACGAGATATATGAAGAAACACCCAACGGCGTGAAAACGTGAGTTAAAAAGTTGTAATATTGGCTGGTCCTTCCGCGTCGCTGTTATCTAGCTTAGCTAAAATGGAATCCTTGGATGCTAGCTATTGTTAGCAAAGAATCCTCCAAACTCTTGTAAGAAATATAACGTTGAAATGTATGTGTTAAGTTCAAATATAATGTAACACTTTAAGTTATATATACATCTCCATAAGCTGTGGCCATAATGTTACAAGACTGGTGCAATGGGTCATTCTCGGTTAGGAGCTACTCTCCATTGTGTTATGCTTGCTTATTTAGCTAAAGCTAACGAAACTCTGAAATTCAGCGCTTGTTATCAACAAGCCAGCCTTACTTTAATTAAATTAGCTAGATAAATCACACGGATTATATACTGTGTTTTTACTAGTTAGCACCCATGCTAATCTTAATGCAATTGTTTATGGCTATTGCGCTATGCTATGCTAACAAACCTGCAGTTAGCTGCTAATGGCTCCGCGCTTTTCCTCAGAAATTAGACCGGCTTAGTTAATTTAAAGTGCTTTACACGTTTTAAAGTATCCGTTCATTTAAAATGTACGCTGTGTTTTCATAGGGGTTTATAAAATGTCATATTTGGTTAAAATACTCTTTTGCGTTGGTCTTTAGCAAAATCAGAAGTTGCATGAATACTTGTTTTATTTTTTGTTATTGCATTCATCTGCTCACGTAGTCGTCATTTATACTCAAAGAAATCCAACGTTTGTCTAGCACTTATGCATGCATATTGCTGTGTGGGGGTATAGCTATGTTAGATATTATTCTTTTACTTTATATCCATGTTATAGAATTTATTAACACGAGTAGAGCTTTTATGTATGTATAGGGTTAAAAAAGTGTAAATTAAATTTCTAAAGCAAAACACAAAATATGAGTCTGCTATTACTCACAAATTTATTAAGAGTAGATATTATAGTTAACGCCCCAGTGATCTGTGAAAGATATTTAGAGATGTTCTCTGATCTGCATTTCTCTGTGGTTTGTAGGGATGTGGAAGAAGGCAAGCCCCCCAAAGAAAAGCATGATGGTAAAGAGAAATCTTCTGGGAGCAGAAGAGGAAGCCGCTACCATCCCTACAAAGACAAACATGGTGGAGAAAAGAAGGGTGCTCATAGGAACAGAGTGTTCATCAGCAATATACCATATGATATGAAGTGGCAGGCAATTAAAGATCTAATGCGTGAGAAAGGTAATCTACCCAGTGATGGGTATGGTGTCTTTCCTTCTCTCTCTCTTCAGCTGATAAGAAGATTTTGACCCTTTGTTTTGTTTTGTTACAAGCTTGTACATCTGCTTCTAACGCCAGCTAATTTGTGTGTAGCTTTTGTGGATATACTTAGTGCAGATATTAAGGAACCACCATATTGTGATTTAAGGTTATTGGAGTCTTAATTCTTTTATTTATGTATTTATTTTTGGATGGGCACCAATTTAGTTTGGGCTGATATGTATGTGAGAAAAAGTAGGATTTACTTAGTTACATTGTTTCTTGTTTTAATGGCATTGTCAGCTCCAAAATGTAACCTCTTATCCAGCAAGGAAAATTTTGATTGTTGAATGTTTTTGTTGCATCTGCATTAAGGTGAATCTTGATTGTATGAATGACAAATATTCCAATGTTTTACTTTATGAAATACGGAGTTCCCTCCCCCCCCAAAAAAAAAAAACCCATTTTGAAAGGTCAAAGGACAGCTTGAACATCTCAGCTGCCTTGAATGGAATTTGTTGCTAAACTGATCATGTTGAAGTCTTTTGATTTGAATTTTGAAATTCCCAGGTTTAATATAGCTGTGTTTTTTTTCTGGCCTTGGCCTTTGGGTGTCTCAGTCACTGCCCAGAAAGGCATGGTGTTGTCTGGTGGGATGTTGGTCTGGGCTGGCTGTTGATCAATGGGGACATCTCCATCTGTAGCTGTATTGCCAAGGCCAGTGGTGATTTGAAGACTTGGTGACTTAAATTCCTTTGTTCTTTTGGTATTTTCCCTTTGTATGTCTCATGTAGTTGGTGAGGTTACATACGTGGAGCTCTTTAAGGATGCTGAAGGAAAGTCAAGGGTAAGTGATGTGGCCAACTTGCTGCACGAGGTTTTAAATGCCCTCAGCAGGCTCTCAATAATGTAGTGCTCTTTTAGGCTCTGATCCTTTGGGTTTAATGAACTGGAGACACTATAGGTTGTGTTTAGAGCCTGAAGGATGGCTAATGATTGATATTCATTTGAAAGGGAGATGTCCTGTTGATTTTTGGAAATGTAGCCAATGAACTCATCTAAGAGTATACTTTTGCTTTTGTTGTTGTCATTTCAATTGGTTTAAAAGTTTGTTTGTTTGGCCATTTTCCAAAGGGAAATGCGGGGTTGTGTGATTGGTCTTATTGATTGACCCTCATGTCTCAAAATTTTATTTTACAATTCTGTTATATGGCAAAGCTTTCTGTTCAATGGAACAAAGCAGTTGCGAAAGACCACGTAGTTGTTTTTGTTATGTCTTCATGTTAAATGGCAACAAATGATGCAATAGATTTAAAGATGAAGCACACAATTTTTCTCCTAAAGTCACAACTTGTTAATCCTAAACAATGTACTAAAAAAATTTGTTATGGCTTTTTTCATCTATCTTGGTAATCACTGTCCAGTTCAAAGCCTAAATATTTTCAGCTAGAATAATAGAATGTTTAAATGTTACTGACAAATATGTTTTTTTACCACAACCTTTGTGTATTGTTGTTTAGATATTTTTCTTCTTGTAATATCTTTAATTATTAAGAAATGTGTTTTGTTTTTGTTTGTTTGTTTTTTCAGCCTTTTTTCTTGTTTGCAGTAGAAGTTAAAAACCAGCTGGCTCAAGCCAGCAGGGGAAATATGGCCAACATGCATAAAAGAACATATTAAAAACTAGTTGAGATGTTATATTTATTATGTTTTTGTTTGTAATATCTTGTTTTTAACTGTATTTTGTTCCCTCCTCCTGTGACACCTGAACTCCTGTGATGCCACCTACGTAGGGGTGTGGGTAAGAAACCCCCCCTTTTTTTTTTCCTCAAAGAAAGACCTTTTTGTTTTTAAATGTTGTGCTCGCATTGACTCATCTGGCATCTCTGTTTGCCTCATTCAACAGTGTGGTGGAGTTCAAAGATGAAGAGTTTGTGAAGAAGGCAGTATTAACTATGAATAAACATGACCTGAGCGGAAGGCCACTCAACATCAAGGAGGTGAGAATCATAGATTGCAGATTACATTTAGCTGTTCTCTTGGCTATTTTCTTTAGATTGTGGGCATATAAAGCAGTCATAAAAAGATTGTGCTGATAACCATGATGTAGCATGAGGTTGGGCAATTGGACGAATATATTGACGATAGGCTGAGCCTTTCACCGATCATCTTTACAAGAGCGATCTATTTATTTATTTATTTGCCCATGAGTAAGTTTGCTAATAATGTTGGTTGAAGCTAAGAGAAGCAGTCAACGGAGAAAAAATAACAGCGCTGTTTTAACGGCACCCTCTTCCAGCTGCGAACAAATGCAGTGGTTCATTTACTCAAACTCGTAACAGAAAGAAAGAAAGGTGGAAGCCTAGGTTCAGAAAAAACCCCCAAAACATTTTATTTAAATTGAAAAAAAAAACAAAAAACACACACAATGGTGGGGAGAGAAACAAGGAGAAACTGGTTTCTTTTCCACCGTGTTTACAGGCCGTTCCGGTGTTTATCTGTCTTACACACTTGACCAAACAACAAATACAAAATTAAAGCAAAAGTAATTTAAAAATCAAAATGTCCCTTCCAGCGAACACTAAACAAAAATCTCTGATGTAATGTTAAGTCTTTTGTGCAATTTGGCGCATCTCAAATAAATAAATGAATAATTCAAAAAGTAGCTATATTAATACTGAAACAAACAAGAAAAGAAGGTAAAATATTCCCTCCAAACAAAATCTGTAAATTCTAAACGTGCAAATCAGTCCGTGCATGATTACATTGCTCCGCCCATCAAAAAGTCACCTGTGCGAATATATCACCTATCGTCATTTAGTGGACTTACGATTGTCGGTTGGAAAATTTTACATATCGCCCAACCTTATTACGATATTTTTGTTATCATTAGATCTGAAAATATCCAGTGATGTACCACTAAATTAAAATGTGTGAATTATTCTAGTTTTAGTTGTTTTTCTTAAATGTTATCACAAATGCTAAATTTGTGACAATGTAGAATATTAATTAAATGGTAATGTTTTCTATTTAAGGACCCTGATGGGGAGCATGCCCGCCGTGTGTTGCAACGCATGGGAGGAGGTCAACAGGGAGGCCGTGGGCAGGAAATGGGGCCTGGTGTGATGAACCTCCCGCCCTCCATTGCTAACAACCCTAACATCCCACCTGAGGTCATCCATGCACTGCAGGCTGGGCGACTTGGCAACACTGTTTTTGTAGCTAATGTAAGGAATGTTATTAAACATTAATTACCACTGCAATTGTAGACATCTGCCAAGCACACTTATATACATAGTGAATGCTTTAAAGTAATTTAATAGCTTGGCACCAGAGATTAGTATTACTAATTAAATATTTGACCAGCTGTGAAATGCGTCCACAACCATATGTTTCTACAGGATTTGTGCCAGTCTGTTTTAAGCCTGGCAGCCCACCAGAGTTTAATGGACCTTCAGTGGGCCTAAACATTGTAATTTTTAAAAAATGTTTTTTATGATGTGTATATATGCTTTAGCTACAACTGTTTAGCAACCAAATCCACTTTCACCATTACAGTTGCCATTAACTGTTTATACACAAAAATGTAATTTAGAATTATTGTTGGGGGAAGGCGGTCCACCTGGAGAGAACCCACACAGGCACTTGGAGGACAAACAAACTCTACACAGAAAGGCTTTAGCTGGCCAGTGAATTCAAACCCCTTTTTGTTGTGAGGTGACAGTGCTAAACTGCACCACTGTTCTACCCTGCCCAAAAGAATTAGTAGACCTTTAAATAAGCAAAAATAACTAGATAACTACTGACACAGTATTGTTTTAACCCCTTTCATGTGATAGCCATCCACTAATGTTTACTGTAAGCAGTAGTATAGTCCACTTTACTTTGTCTTCGTACTGAAAATGGGAAATGAACTCCCCACTGTACCACCATCACCACCCCTCATTAGCATAGGAGACCGATACAAAAGCTCTGCTGTGCCATCTTTACCGCACAGTATGGCTGTCACTGGTACGGAGGTATAGCTCTTTCCAAATCTGTGTATTAATCTTTTTTTTTTATTTTTTATTAAACTCACTGGTGTCTTTCTGTTGTTCAACAGCTGGATTTTAAGGTGGGATGGAAGAAGTTAAAAGAGGTGTTTAGCATGGCCGGTGTGGTGAAGCGAGCAGATGTAAAGGAAGATAAAGATGGCAAGAGCCGTGGGATGGGAACAGTGACTTTTGA